>BSBK01005932.1:232500-427500 GCA_027943335.1 Chamaecyparis obtusa | reverse complement strand
CATACACAACCTAAGAGATCTATCCTTCTTCTTAATGAAGATAAGTGGTGCACCCCATGGCATTACAGTAGGATGGATGTGCCCTTTCTCCAAGAGCTCTTCTAACTAAATCTTGAGCTCATTAAGCTCATGGGTAGTCATCTTGTATGGTGCTTGAGATACAGGCTCTACTCCTAGCACAATATCAATATGAAAATCTACCACTCTAGATGGTGGCATACCAGGTAGCTCTGAAGGGAATACATCTGTGAACTCCTACAAGATAGGAAAGTCATCAAGGGAAGGCTCCTTCTCAACCTCCTCCTCTTGATCATTGATGGTGATGGAAAATAACTAAAAACTCTTTCGCATGTACCGCTTAAGCTGCATAGCAAAAATCACATGAAGAGATATAGGTCTTTGAACTCCTGAGATAATTGAATCATCTACACACTCAATCCTCTTCTTTCTACAATCCATCTTGGCATTGTGGGTATAAATCCAATCCATGCCAAGGAAACATCATAGGATCAAAGTGGAGTGATACGTAGGTCAGCTATGGTGGTCATGTCTCCAATCTGAAGCTGACATCCTCTCACTAAGGAACTAATAGACACCCTATCACCTAAGGCTAACTCAACTTCCCAACTCACATCCTACCTAGCTACCACTAGCCCATAATGCTCCACCACAAAAGGAGTAATGAAAGAATTGGTAGCTCCTAAGTCAAAAAGAATAGAAATACTAATACCTCCAATCCTACCTGCAGCCTCAATAATCATGGCCTGATGCTCAGCCTGGTGGTTATCAACTACTGCAAACACCCGATGAGATTTGCCCATGTCTCCCACCATAAGATCTAAATTTGATGCCCTTTGACTACTTGCTAGACACCCTAATGGACAATCCCTAGCAATGTGCCCCATAGCACCACAAGTGTAACATGAGCTTCTAGCCTGAATTTGGATCCCCTAAGATCTGGACTATTGTTGTCCACCTATCATACTAGACCCACTAAATCTACCTCTAGAAGACTGATGAGTCCTAGCTAGTGGTGCATACTATGACTGAGATTGCTAATCTCATCAAGGACCCTGTGAATTCTACTGCTTAGGCTTAGAGCCCTACTATCCCTATGGAGGCCTCTATCTCTGACTTTGCTAAGACTGCTACTATTGCTATTGAGGTGCTCTGAATGATCTTGATGAGTGCTTCTGATTCCCTTTCAAGTGGGTTCTCTAGAAACTAGAAGCCTGTGGTGTGGAATTGTGGTTATGTGACCTATTATGGATTGCCTCTACAACCATGGCTCTCTCAATGGTATAATGCAAATCTTTCGAAGGTACCAATCGTACTCTATCTAATATAGCATGGTTCAACCCCTTAATAAATTGGTTGACTTGAAGTTTCTCATCCTTCATATAATCCACGTAGGGAAGGATCTCGAGAAACTTGCTCTCAAACCGTGCAACAGTCATACCTCTCTGCTAGAGGTCATGGAACTCATCGATACAACACTGTCTGAAATGCTCTAACATGTATCGAGCTCTAAATCTCTCAAGAAAAACCTCCCATGTGAGGGTGTCTAAATTCAAGTGGTGCTTATATTCCTCCTGTCTCCACCAAGTAGAGGTGTTCCCTCTAATCATATGCACTGCCAAACGTGCCTTTAGGTTGTTCTCATAAGGGTGCAACCCAAAGCAGTGTTCAAGGCTCAAAAGTCATGCCTCTGCCTCTATCCCATCTGTAGATCTTGAAAAGGGTGGTGGTTGAAGGTGTAGGAGCTCTCTGATCTGATCTCTCATATCACGCAGTGCTCTATGCACTATCTCAAGTGGTGATTGCTCAGGCATGTGTACTAACTCACCCTCTAAATCTTCCTATCCCTTGACCTATCTGGAAGGTGGACTCCTACTCTCCTCTCTGACCTCAGTATGCTGACCTCCTAGTGACAATCTGTCCATAATGATACTAGTGAGATTCTGAAGGGCATTCAGAATATCTTGATTAGGGTTCGATGGCAGTCCTGGAGGTGGTTTTGGCTCGTCAGCAAAACCCTCTACTAGCTGCTCAACATCCACTGAAGCCTCATCAGTAGCCTTAGCACATCGTCCATGGTGATGACCCCTACATGTAACTGGAGGCATCCTACACAAGTGAAAACAAGACATAAGTTGAAACACAATGGGTTAAGGTTCCTAGAGTTGAAACTATGATCTGATACCAAAGTGTCATGCCCAAAATTAGGGCAAAACACACACAATAATTTTTTTAAAAGTCACTAATAACAAGGTTGCAAATTGAAATACGAGAACAAAACATCATACAATGCACTCATCTCACAAGAGGATTTGAGGCATGCGCTGGCTTGCCAACATCCCCTATGCATCAGGTGAACTAGGCTGAAGAAACCACTAACTAGGTTTAATCATAATGAGGATACGAGGGAGAAATCCCTAAATAAAATTGCTCCCAAAGTTAAGACAATAATACTTGATTAAAAGATTTAAATAAATAATATTAAACTTTCCTAGATTAATTTATAAAAGGATTAAAAAGACACATAGTTATTTAAAACACTATAACAAAGTCATAATTATTAATTTAATAATAATCGTTAGGGGTGGTTAGCAATTAATTAACCCCTAGGGATTAAGGACTAATTAACCCCCTAAAAGAATTAATGACCTCGAGAAAATAACAGTATGATAAACTAATAAGGGTCCATTAATTTAATAATTAAAATTGACAAAATGAAGGTGCAATAATAAAATTACATTGGTACAAGCTAGATTAAATAAATAACTAATTAATTTAAAGAAGGATCTAAAATCTAAATACTAAGAATAATTTGGAAATAAAATATCTAAATAACACCTTAACGAAAAAACAATTCAAATTCTGAAATAATAGGGAACTTAGAAAATCAAAGACAATCACATAATTAGAAGAATTAAAGACAAGAATAAAGTCCTCAAAAATAAATAATCCACTTTCTTCATTTGTGCAGATTATAATTCAATGAATTAAATAAAACAAAATAAAAAGCCATGCTCTAAAAATTCAACCAAACCTTAAACAAAATTAGGGTTTGGGCCAAAATAAAACATGGCCCGAAACCCTAATCTCTAGCTTTCTTCATTTTCATCCTTGAGTTGTCTAGGGTTTGTAGGTTAGCCAAGAGCACATAGCAAGAGTATGCTAAGAGAATATACATTCAAGTATACTAGGACGTATATGCACAACACTCTATGTGTGCATATGCCTCCATATATACTTGGTATATATTCTCAATAAGGTTATCACCCCCAAAAGGAAAAAAAACCTACAGATCAACATTAATCTGGTAAGGGTTTATCTTAACAAGGATTACTAGCATATTCTAAGTGTAAGGCCATACAAATCCTTTTTAAATATCTGATGTAGTTGATATCTAAATATTTTGTTAAAATCTAGTATAGAGACCCGATTGTTGGCTATGCATGCAGGTTACCAACTGAATCTTTGTATAACCCTATTTATCATTCTCTGGCATCGGTGCCAGTATGAATGTAAAAATGTGTAATAGTAATCAGGTTAAAATCTGAACTTTATAACTTTCGGTAAGGACTTGCTGCGAGATTTAATTAGTTTTGATGGTTTGTGAATCGATGAATAGCATTCATATGATCTTATTATTATTCTTTTTAATACTCTTAGTTTTAATAACCATGTTGCTTTAAACATTTTACTACAATAAAATCAAGTATAACAGTGAGATTGGGGTTGTCGGCTTCCATGCCAAGCCACATGCGTTAACAGTGGAGTGGAGGAGGGTCGGCCCTGAAGACATATGGTGGTGTTGTGGTGGCAGCACCACCATGGTAGCCCCCGTAAGGGTTCTATTATGGTGGTGCTACCCACCACAGACACACCTGTAGGGATCCCACATCAATAGTTTCCGTCCTACATAAGCGGCACAGGGGGGGGGGTGCTACAAATAGCACCCTAAAAATAAAGAGTTTCGAAGCCCTAAATTAATCTGCAAGTTGTTTATTAAAATATTTTAATGCACAGTTTATTACTCAATGAATAACCTAAGGCACAAAATAAATATTATCGTGTATATATGTGTGTGTGTGTGTGCGCGCGCGTGCACGGGCATTCATTCATATATATGATAATAATGCGATGATTAATATTAAAATTTCTGCACAAAAGGGAAGTACCTGATTCAATACTATATTCAATATGCAAGAGAAAATGGAATATATATATATATATATATATATATATATATATATATATATATATATATATATATATATATATATATATAGCATTTTTATCTTTAAAACAAACATACAAATCTTAATTCAATTATACTCTAATATTACACTTATTGTGATGAATTAAATGTTGTATTTAATACCCACGTATATATACACTGATATAAATATGAGGTTATTAATGTATTCACATACATTTATAATAAAGCATCCATGGAGAAACATAAACATATTTAAGAGATAAATAATTTCTTCCACTTTTTTTTCTAAAAGGAACATTAAATCTATTTCCTTCGATTACAAGGTGGCGATTATTTAATTAACTCTAGTTCCACTTTAATGCTAACATTTTAAAAAGAAAAAGTCTATTCTTTTCAAATAAACACAACAATATTAAAGAACCTTTATTTTGTTGAAACTTCCCATAAAATGAAAAGGGATTTTTCTATTTTTTTTTAAACGCTTACACAAATGGGTATAAAAACTTTTGAAAACAAAATCATAGAATTAAAGATATCTTTTCTTCCTTTCCAAGTATCAAAAAGACATCAACATAACATTTACATTTATTTCATCAATCTCTAAACATCAATACTTACATGTCATTTCAACATGAAGAAAAATCAAAGCATCTTTCTCATAAAATATTTTAGTTCAATAGATGGAAGAAAACTAAATTAACCTACTATATTTTGCAAGCATTTTATATGCTAGGATTTTCAACATAGCCTTGATTAAAATAAGTTTCACATAGGGCTCAAAGCCAAACAACTAAATAACATATAGGAGATATATCCAAATTTCCATCTAGCTCCATGAAATCTAGCAATTTATGCCTTTAGAAATCTACAAAACAAAACAAACAGACCATGGAGGCTCACATCTCAACCTAGGCCATTGCATGGCTACCCCCAAGCTAGGGGAAACAAAGATGGATAGGGGATTTCACACTCATACATCAAGCATATGAACAAAACAAGACTAGAAATTAAATAAAGAACATCAAATTCCCTTCCCATGGCTATGCACATAATGGGTCACTTTGGACCCATAACAAGGGTGAAGGTGGAATCTACCCAAATAGGAGAATGTCAAGTATAAGAATAAACCTACCTTCAAAAAGGCCTAAAATCTGATCACAATGCCTTCACAAGGCCAAAGGTACATGTCCCCCAAATAGTATACATACGAATGGCAACATGGATGCCCATACATCCATGCCTTATCCCCTTCCTCCTTGAGGAAGGACTCTACACTAGATGGGTAATCCCAACTCTAGCCCTTCACCCATCAAGGCTCTCTTCCCTCCCAAAGGTGAGTTTGGCCTTACACACCCCAAAGAAGCAAATACAACAAAAGAAAGGAAAAGAAAACCGCATGCATGCATAGACTAAGAAGCCATTCAAAATACTCATAAAACTTAGCATACACACAACATAAAAAAGTAAAATTTACACACAACATTAAGAAATAGGAGTATTCAAGATCCAAACTCAATCCAAGCTAATGGCAATGTGGGTTGAGATGATCTTCCTCCTACAAGCCTCCTCCTTTTCTATGCAACAACCAAAATCCTCAAACAAAGACAAAACTCTCACAATCTCACAAGTCTCTGAAAATTGGAGAGTAGGCAATTACCCTCAAATTTTCCCTCCATCTCCTTAAGAAGACAAACCCTAATTCTTTCAAAAAAGAGGGGGAAATTCAAAATTTGAAATTCAAAAAGAGGAGTGGGTTTGGCATGCATCTCCAATTTTCGTCAGTTTTCAAAAGAGCATCTTTTGGAGGGGCAAAATAGCCAAAATGCATCTTAATGGTCAAAATTTGACCCCCACCCCATGGCACACTAATGGGGTAGTCTATTTTTAACCTCCACTACTCTATAAGGTCACTAAAAGCCACTCAAAAGACCACCTAAAGATAACTCACGAAAATGAAAAAGATTCCCACTCAAGGCTACTAAAAATAGAGACCACTCACACACATAAAGCACTTGGTCATACCAACTCACAAAACATGTGTCAATTGACACCAAGAATAAATCGCATTACAACACAATACACATGGCATGCCAAGTGGACTAAAAATAAAATAAAATAAACATAATCAATAAATACATGCATCCATCACTTTACAACAATTACACATTACAATGAGGTTAATTTCTCCCCTTGGAGATAACCTTGGCTTAACATGATTTGACAAATATCCATCTTTAATTTCCCCTGCTATAACCATGGTCTTATCTGCACACTTGACAAAATATCAGTAGCTCATGAAATGTCAATAACATATATATATATATATATATATATATATATATATATATATATATATATATATATATATATATATATATATATATATATATATAGATATATATATATGAAAATAGGATACATCTCAAAAATCACATTCCTAACATCATAAATTTCTAACTACATCTCATGATAATTCTCATAGTTTTCAACATTGCATTTTTAATTTTTTAGAAGCATATTAAATCAAGAATTCAATGATATATGTTATTTCACCTAACATAATAATCATGATCATTTCTCATAAATTTTCCTAACATAAGTGGAACATTAAAGTATCATACTTAAATCAAAGATTCATCAATTTCTACACTCATGACCTACTAAATAGCATGAAAGTAAAAGTCCTATATCATCATCACATAATCATAGGTCATCACATAGTATCAAAATATAATGTCTGTCCAAATAGCCCAACATGATAAAATAGAGTGTCAACAAGAGTCATAAGATGGAAAATAAACTGCTATGAATGATGACACAGGGCGAGGCCTCACATACTAGATGAGTGTACTTCAATCAATCAAATGAAAAATAGCATCATTGAAGTTTTGTTGGTTATCATTGGCAGGTAGAATCTTTCTTGTTGAATATATTCTTAGCACCATTCCTAATTTTGTCATGTATGTACTCTAGCTAGATACCTAAAGGAGTAATGGAAGAATTGAAGAAATTTTTGAGGGATTTTAATTGGAAGGGTCACTTAGATATGATAAGAAGGAGATTTCCTTGATGTCATGGGAAAAAATTTGTAGATCCAAGTAGAATGGAGGGGTGCACATTTACAATATCAATATCTATGAAAGAAATATTAGTTTGGGAGAAAAACTAGTATGGAATTTTTATGAGAATCCTTTAGATCTATGAGCCTAGATAATTAGAGTAAAGTACTTGGATTTAGAGGAACCAAAAAAGATCTTTACCATGAGGAACCCAAGAAAGGGCTTGGCCATGTGTAATTTTATGGTAAAAAATAGAGAGGTAATTTTACCATATCTCTCATGGGTTGTGAATTCTAGGCATAAATCACTCTTTTGGTCAGACTCATGGAATGGCCTACCATCAATTAAGTCTTCTTCTAATTTTGCTAGGGATCAGGAGGTGATGGAAGTCGCATGGGGTAAAAAGGTTAGAGATTACATCAGAATTGAATCTAAGGATGGGAATGTTGGGGGGTGTGGAAAGACTTATCTGTGATGCCCAAAAAACCTCTAATGGGAAGAACACAACAAGGTTACTTTTTTTTAAAGCCAGAATACTCTTCTGTTCTAGTTTTATCTTACATTTCAGCTTTTTATTTTTAAACATAAAAAAATATGTCATAATGTCCATTTATTGAAAACATCTTAAATCTTAGAAGCCATGTTTACTTAGATCTATTTTCTTTTGCAAATGTAAACTAAACTTAAACAATATGTTATACATAGGCTTGAAGCTAAAATTCAGAAATATGATTAATTCATTCTCTAGAAAATAGCATATACAATATTAGAACTCTTTTCATATTTTCACAAGTTCATGTAACAACAACATATTTCCTTTATAATTGCAAGAATTTTACATACAATGAAATATCTATTCTTGATAAGAAATACTTTGAAATGTACCTAATGCTAGTTTCTTCATACAAGAGGATCAAATCAACCTTTATTTACATCTTTTCTCTTCATACATTCACAAGTTCATGAAAGTATACTTTGAATAGAACAAATTTCTTAAGGCTTGACACACCTAAATTAGTCCTTTAATTTCTTTTTCTTTCTCAATTTCAAAATAGCAACTTCATCCTTTCATACTCAAGAAAAACTTGCAAAAGAAAGCTTTGTAGGATGGCCATGGGAAGCTCACCTCCTAGCCTAGGCCTTTACAAGACCACCCTCGAGCTAGGAGAACCATTGCTAACCTGGGTATGCATAAAGTCAAATGACACACAATCACAACATAATGTACACATAGAACACCCTCCCATGGCTAACACAAGGAGCTTGAAATAAAGCTTCCTAAGGGTGAAGGTGGACCAAGTACCCATTGGGAGACAAGGCTAGAGATGAAAATGCAAGCCTTCAATAAGGAAACAATTCTTACATACCAAAGCAACATAAATCCTCTTCACACCCCAAATCAAAATAGCCAAACATGGCCAAAACCCTTATGACCCCCAAACATATCAATGCTACTAGCCTACCATGGACCCCATAATCCATGGTGCATCCCTCTCTCCCAAAGAGAGAGACTCTACACCAAGAGGGCTGTCAAACTCCCTTCACCCACAAGGCCACTCTTCCCTCCCAAGGGTGAGTGAGGCTTTGAACAAGAATCCCTTAAAAAACATACAAAATAACAAGAAAATACATGCAGATTTATACTGCACATAGAAACACTTCATACTACAAAATCAGCATACTAGTAAGAACATACACAATGCAGCATAAACAAGAACTATCTTTCTTCAATCTTTCATGGAAGCCATAACCAAGACACCATAAAAGAGAAGTGTAAAGCTTGAGAACTACCAACCTTGTATTAGAAGTTATGGAAATGAAAACTGAAGTAGAGCCCTTCCCTTTTGTCTTTCCTTTCTTTTCTCCTAAATCCCTTAGTAGTCTGTAAAGCTAGAGAGTGGGTGATTGAGAGAAAAACTCTCCAATTTCCCCTCTAAAATCAAAATCCTCCCATTCTTCCAATCCTTGGAAGAAGTGTGAGCTCCTATTGGTCACTCTTCCCAAACCCTCACACATTAAAAGAATAATGGTTCTTTAAAGGATAGTGGAATTAAAAGTAGACAAGGTTTGTCCTCCCAATGAAAGTGATCTTCCCAAGGGCATGCTTCCCATTATGATTTTAGGCCATCTTGGATAAGTAACTTTTTGGAGGCTTCCCAAGGCCTAAATAAGGTATCCTATGGTCAAAAACTCCCCTAAGCCATAGGTATATGAAGTGGGCTAGTAAAAAATAGGTTAAACTTAACCCTAGGTGGCCATATAACCCCTCAAAAACCCCAATTAAGATTACATACGAATTTCAATGGATGTGACTCCACCTTGGGCTCACAAACCAAGTGGTCCTTATGGGAAAAAGAGCTAGGTGCCTAGTGGGAAAGGTGGGTCCTCAAGCTTTCCAAGTGGACATGCCATGACACATCATTTTACAACAAGTGTGCCAATTGGCACTACATGACACATCACAACACACTTGGCAATCCACTTGTAAATCTCACAATTAAATGAATACAAATGCAGATAAAATACACATCATACACTATACAAAGGAAAATATATTACAACGAGGTTTTGTCTCTTCAATAGACACAACCTTGGCTTTACAAGATTCACATGGGGGTTAGTCACGATTCTCCAAAAATTTCATGGCCATGATCTTGCACACTCAATTTAAACATTAGTAACCTCAAGCAGTATAGTCATCAAAATTCAAAATGCAGAATCAATATTACCATTAAATTATCTATCACACGAGATACATTCTTTTAGTCTCTATAATCCTTCATCATAATTTCAATCATCACTTTAATCATTACTTTCAAATGAACAAATGTAAATTGAATAAGGAGAACATAATCTCATTAACTCATATGTCACACTAATCATTCCAGATCTATATAAATCATGATGTAGTTTTAACCAATTTACATAAGCATTAATTTTGTCAATTTGAAATCATTTATATGGCATAAAATCAAGTAACCAAATCATCAAGCAATTCTCATAATAATGTCTTGAGAATTCATCAATATATTTCATCACCTAACCTTTAACCTTCACATAATTTCACATCGCAACAATAATTCAAATTGTGATTAATCATTTTCCTAAAAAACTCATATCAGCATATATTTATATCCAAATTGTGACAACTTAGTATTCAGCTAAATCAATCATCAAAATGATAGTCCTAATGTATCATCAGGTTAACATTGAGAGTATGGAAAGCATCATAAAAAGTAATGTATTCTCATCTATTGTAATTGAATCTTTGTCAAAAGGGTAAAATCTTCTTAATTAATCATAACTTAAGCCAATTACTAGGTCTACCATAATGATAATGGAAAAGCTATGATGGGTCTAGGGTGAGGCCTCACATTATCAACTATCTCATTAACAAGTAAGGAAATGACTAAACTAACGAACATATTGAACCAAAGGAACCTTTGTATCAATAAGGACTCTCGTCAATTGATTTGGGTTAGAATTAGGGATGGGAAGTACATAATTAAATAGGGTTATCAATCCTTGGTAGGGTCAGTAGGGCACAAAGGTAAGAGGGAGTTCAAATTCTGCTGGCACAATGTAGTCCTTCCAAATGAAGGGACTTTCCTTTGGATGGCCCTACATAATAGAATTATTACTAGTGAGAGACTCCACAAAGTATGGTTTTTGATAGTTTCTTGTGTGTACTATGTGGTAAATATAGGGAGGACACTAACCACTTACTCCTCAATTGCAATTTTTCTAAGGATTGTTGCAAATGGGCTCTGAATAAACTAGGGTGACAAGGCCCTTTACACAATTCCATAAAAAGACATTTTGATTCGATGGCCACTGCTTCACAAGGGATCCATTTTTGCAAAGATATAGAGGATTACTCCACCCATTGTGACTTGGGGGCTATGGTGAGAGAGGAATAAATAAATATTCAGGAAGGAGGTATCAAATGTTGAAAAAGCTTGTGAACTCTTGAATTGATCAATATAAGAAAACATCAATGCATACATAGCCAAATTGAAATTAATCTCTTCCACATTCATGATGGATGATAATAGGAATTTTAATGGATGGAGCCAAGTTAGAATCCCATTCAAAAGTTTTAGTAGTAAAGAAATGAAAGAGTGATATTAGAAGACAAGTTAAGTGGGATAGGCCATTGAAACCATTTATGAAATTGAAGTTTGAAGGTTTGTCAAAAGGTAATCTTGGAAGCTCTAGGGTAGGTAGCATGTTAAGAGATCCTAATGATAAAATTGTTAAAGAAACCATTTCAAGACTACCTAATGGTTCTAACAACCTAGCAGAGAAAAGGGCACTCCTAGAGGGTGTTAAGATGTCAATCAAAATGGGAATTAGTAATATACATATTGAGGGTGATTCTCAAATGATCACATATGGATAATAAAAAAAGAGGTTATCAATTGGGAATTTCAATATCTATTAGGGGAGGTTTGAAAACTACTCCCGAGGTCATTGTTATAAAGAGGCAAATCAATTGACAAATTGGCTTTCCAACATGGGTGTAAGATTGGAACATGGGTCCCAAGATTTTGATGAAAATAATATAGTAGGGATGCTAAGAGACAAGACCTTCTTGAGTAATTTAACAAAGGAAATAGGATGAAAAGACTAGTCCTTTTCATGTAAGTTAACAGAGGAAGAGTAAAGCTACTGGCCTAATGAATTGGTGGCTCATTGGTGAGTTTTCTTGGTAGAGTGTATGTGGATCAAATGTGATGTTCCCATGATATAGAATAGGGGGCCAATATGGTGGCCTTGATGGATATTGTAGTAAGGTATTTGTCATAGGTGCCAAGAATTTTTCAATGTCAAGATTCAAGGAATAATCATAAGACATCCCCTTAGTTGGATCATCATTATTTTTACTTTCATGGGATCTTCCTTCAATCTGTTCAATGTAGTCATTTCCCTTCTTCAATATACCTCCAACGGACCCTCCTTCTGCCAGTTTTGTGTCTTGTGCTCCAAAAAAAGGAGAATTAAATGATACTCTCAAGCTAGGAATAGGGAAAGCAAAAATGGTTTCTAAGATATGGTGGTTGAATCTTCAAGGGTTTGGGTAATGTTGCCAAGTAGAGTTTGATTAGATATGGCTCAATTTTAACATTTTTATTCTTTCATACTATTCATGGAGTATCTTTGTTTTAGGACATGTACAGTTAGTTTTATGTTTATTATGGCCTCAATATGGAGTATACTTGTATAGATGTATTGGATTAGGAATTTTCCCTGGGATTTTTGTTGCTATAACACACACTTCACAGTGTTTTGAAGGGGGTCTTTGCAAGTCATAGTTGGGGCTTCCTTTTGTAAATTCTTGTGGATATCTATGATGTTAAGTTGTGGCATATAGTTAGAAGTAGTAGTAAGCCAAATTTAGATGGGATGTGATAAACTATGTACTCTTATTTTGATTAAAAATCTAAATTATGGATCTTAGACCTTTTACCTAAAATCAAAATATACCTCAGCACCTCCAAATTGTTACAAAGATTTTGGTAAAATATCATATACCACCTATCCAAAAAATCTTCTTTCATCATAGCGTCCACACACCAATGTATAGGAAACCTACTTGTATCATTAAGTAGGTCATTACTAGTTTTAGGATCAATGAAAAGAGCATGTATGTCATCTTTAAGTATTCCCTTCCTTTTCACCTCACCATATGACAATCCATCTATATAAAATACATGACATCTCTCTCCATGAATCCTATTTTGTAACCTGTCTATATACCTCATTTGCACTATCAACCATTATTTCTAGGGTTTTGGTGAGGGATGAGTGATTCTCATGACTTAAGGACCTCAACCTATTCACTAATATAGAAATTTGGGTAGTGTTTTGTGTTAGCTAATTAACAAGATCCTCCTGTGTGGAATATACATGATCTACTAGAGGACTCAGAGGGTTTTGGGGTGGTTGTAGTTGTTTAGGAGAAGCATTTTGAGGTTAGTGTTTTTGCAAAAAATCATTTGGAAGGTTTATTTATTTCTCATTTGCAAAGTTTTCAAGATTTTCTTGTGTTGGTTGTGTAGGAAGCGGTCTTTTTTGTCTCTTTCATTGTAGGGGATTATTTTCCAGAATCTGACACCAAATTAATATAAAAAATTTAAATCAATTAAGAAAACCCTACTTCAATTCAAATTAAAATAAAAACAATAAAAAAAACAAATTCTTACTTGTTTGATGGTGTGGCATGGTTGCAAATTGGTCGAATCTCTAGGAAAATGCACTTGAGAAGGGAACATGCTCAAGTTTTACTATTTTTATAACCCTCTAAGACATTATCAAGCCATTTTTGGCATTGAAAATGACCTTTGGTAGTGGGTTATACAAAGAACTTGTAGTTATTCATAACCTGTGTGGGTTACAAAGAACTTTTTCTAGTTCTTCATAACCCATTCAGGCTATGAAGAATTTTTTAGTTCTTCATAACCTGTATGGGTTATGAAGAACAATAATTTTTTAAATTTTTTTTTTGTTAGAAGTATTAAAAGGATGAAAATAAGTTCATGAAATAATCCAAGAAAGTGAAGTGCAAGAAGGAGTTTACCATAAGCCAAATATGAGATAAAGTTGCAAGATCAATCACCAAAACATGAGAATACTCCAAGAATCCCAACAAAGAGCCAAGAGATTTTTGTAAGGGCAAAATAAAATAAAAACCCCTTTGTGTATTATGAATGAGGCAAGAAAATCCTAAAGAGAGAGATAGAATATGAGAAAGAAGCTCAATACAATAATGAGAGAACTAATATGTCATGACGAGAGAAAATTGTGTGTAGGAAATGTGAGAAATTTGTGTCAAGTGTGTGGAGAAGCATCTCTTAAGTAGAGATGAGTGAAGGAGTTTTCATGTAGCTCCCATGTGTATGAGTGCCACATTCATACAAGTGTGTGCCAAGTGCGAGCATCCTCATATGGAGGAATAAGCTAATTTCCTCATTAAAGGAATTATAAAATATGAGTTATCCTCCCACTTGGACTAGAGGACAAAAATACATGTAGAGATTCCTATAGGAATATCCTAAATAAAATAAAAGGAGGATACCTTGGTTTATCCACAAATTAAATAAAACAACCAAGGAAAGATTATTAATTCTAACATTTTTCTAGGCTCATTTTTTCCAAGCCCAAATTTTTGAATTTCAAATAACTTGCTCAAGTTTCATAAAATTTTGATTTTTTTTCTTTCATGTGGCCACTTTTCTAACCAGCAACTTGATGCACTTACCCATGTGTGTGTGTGTGTGCATGTGCATGTGTACATACATACACACATACATATAGATATAAATAAACATATACATATACATATACCTATATGTATACATATACATACACACACACACACACACACACACACACACACACACACACAAACATGAATCATAAATTTGGCTAATTAAATAACAATCTTTTATTATGCAAAGAATTAAAAATTTAAAAGTTAGTATTTTCTTCTTCACTTTTCAAAATTTTTAACATCTCTCAAGCCAAGTGAGGCCAAAATTTAGGAAATTCATAACATTAACATGTTTAGTCCAAACGTATAGAAACAATAGCATAGGAGGGGCACAAAATATTGTAAAAAAGATAATCCAATGAAGATTTGGATTACAAGTCCTTGGGGATGAATATTAACAAAATCAATACAAAGGTTCAAACATATGAGCAAAAATACTATAATTTTACTAGCAAACTATGTCATTAATGATATAAATAATCATAATTACTCAAATAAGAAAAATGCAACTATCTTTTAAAAAATTAAGAGTTATACTCACTCTAGATAACATCTCTTGCCACCATCATTAAGTAGTGAAGGTTCTATATCTATTCAAAGATATGCAACACCTATGAAATGATTTTATGACACTTCATGGGAACACACATTGTCACTAAACTTTCTTTAGTCTCTCTATTACTTAATATATATGTTTATTTACATTTTTAGTTAATTCTTTTCATAAAAAATAAATTTAAGGATCAATGTTGAACTACTATACATTTAGATTTACAAATGTATTTATATTTATTATATCTAATTAATAAATATTTATTATATTCATTTTTATATGGAAAGATGTTTCAGTCATGATATTGGAGTACAAGTCCTTTGGGATGAATATTAACATAATCAATACAAAGGTTCAAATATATGAGAAAAGATACCAAAATTTGACCATCAAACTATGTCATGAATAATTTATATAATGTTAATTAGGTTAAAATAAGAAAAACGTAATTTTGTTTTTTAAAAAGAGAGAGTTATAGTCACTATAGATGGCATCTCTTCTATTATTGTCATAGCCACCATCATTAAATAGTTAAAACTCTATATCCATTCAAAGATATGGAACACATATGAAATGAAATTATGACACTTCAAGGGAATGTGGATTGTCATTAAATATTCTTTAGTCTCTCCATTACACTATAAATATGTGTATTTATATTAATAGTTAATTATTTTTATAAAAAAGTAATTTAAAGATAAATATTTAATTATTATACATTAAGATCTACAAATGTATTTATATTTATTATATTTAATTAATAAATATTTATTATATTCATTTTTATATGGAAAGATGTTTGAGTTAAGATTTTGGAGTACAAGTCCTTTGGGATGAATATTAACAATATTCAATACAAAGGTTCAAACATTTGAGCAAAAATACCATAATTTTACAATCAAACTATGTAGTGAATGATTTAAATAATGTTATTTACTAAAATAATAAAATGTAATTATTTTTAAAATAATATGGGTTTTAATCACTCTAGATGACATCGCCTCTATTATTGTCATAGCCACCATCATTAAATTTATGACACTTCAAGGGAACATTGTCATTAAGTAACCATGTTGGAGTACAAGTCCCTTCAGATGAATATTAACAAAATAAATATAAAGGTTCAAGCATATGAGTAACAATACCACAATGTTACCATCAAACTATGTCATGAATGATTTAAATAATTTTAAATATTAAAATAATAAAAAGTAATTATTTTTAAAAAAAAATTAGAGTTATAGTCACTATAGATGACATCTCTTCTATTATTCTCATAGACACCATCATGAAATAGTAAAGACTCTATATCTTTTCAAAGATATGCAACACCTATGAAATGATTTTATGACACTTGGGAACATGGACTGTCATTAAATTTTCTTTAATCTCTCAATTACATAATAAATATTCTTATTTATATTTATAGTTAATTATTTTTATCGAAAATAAATTGAAGGGTCAATATATAGTTACTATACATTTAGATCTACAAATGTATTTATATATATTATATTTAATTAATAAATATTTATTATATTCATTTTTATATGTAAAGATGTTTCAACCATGATGTTGTAGTATATGTCCTTTGTGATGAATATTAACAAAATTAATACAAAGGTTCAAACATGTGAGCAATAATACCACAATTTTACCATAAAACTATGTCATGAATGGTTTAAATAATGTCAATTACTAAAATAAGAAAAATATTATTATTATTTTTAAAAAAATTAAGAGTTATACTCACTATAAATGACATCTCTTATATTATTATCATACTCATCATCATTAAATAGTGAAGACTCTATATCTATTCAAAGATATTTTATGACACTTTAGGAGACCGAGGATTGTCATTAACTTTTCTTTAGTCTCTCTATTATTTAATAAATCATGTTTATTTGTATTTATAGTTAATTATTTTTATAGATTAAAAATTTAAGAATCGATGTTTAATTACTAAATATTTAGATCTACAAATGTATTTATATTTATTATATTAAATTAATAAATATTTATTATTTTTATTTTATATGAATATATGTTTCAGTCACGATGTTAGATTACAAGTTCTTTGGGATGAATATTAACAAAATCAATACAAAGGTTCAAATATATGAACAATAATATCACAATTTTACCATCAAACTATGTCATGAATGACACTTTAGGGGAACATGGATTGTCATTAAACTTTCTTTATTATCTCTATTACTTAATAAATATGTTTATTTATATTTATAGTTAATTCTTTTTCTAGAAAAGAAATTTAAGGATTAATTTTTAATTACTATACATTTAGATCTATAAATGTATTTGTATTTATTCTATTTAATTAATAATTATTTATTATATTCATTTTTATATGGAAAGATGCTTCAATCATGATGTTGGAGTACAAGTATTTTGGGATGAATTTTAACAAAATCAATACAAAGGTTCCAAACAATTTTACCATCAAACTATGTCATAAATGATTTAAATTATGTTAATTACTAAAATAAGAAAAAATTAAAAAAATTGAAAGTTATGGCCATTGTAAATGACATCTCTTCTATTATTGCCATAGCCACCATCATTAAATAATGAAGACTCTATCTATTCAAAGATATGCAACACCTATGAAATGATTTTATGGCACTTCAGGTAACATGGATTATCATTAAATTTGCTTTAGTGTCGCTATTACATAATAAATGTGCTTATTTATATTTAAAATTAATTCTTTTTATAGAAAAGAAATTTAAAGATCAATATTTAATTACTATACATTTAGATCTACAAATGTATTTATATTTATTAAATTTAATTAATAAATATTTATTATATTCATTTTCAATCACGATCTTATCCTTTATTTGTCATTAGAATTAGATGATTACACTAGATAAATGAAGCTTGCTTAACAAGAAAGAAAGGTAATTAATTGACATTTATAAAATGATAACCATCAACTTTCCTAATAAACATAGTCAAAAACCCATTTATAACTAATGCCAAATCTTTGTGCATATACGAGGAAGAGACTATACAAAGCTAAATCATTCCCGTCTATGGTCTTGTGGAAACATTTTATTAATTGTTGCAAGCCAATGTTATTAGAGCAGGTGAGAAATTTTATTTATCCTAGGATTTGAATAGCCAAACTTCTTATTGAGTTTAGACTTTTTAATCCATCTGTTGCATTATAGAATACAAATAATTTATTGAAAATTTCATTGTTCTAGTTCTACTTGAAAAATAATTAGATTGCAGGCGATTGCATGTGCAACAAAAGAGAAAAAAAAGGAAACATGAAATGTTGCCTTGTACACAATTAAAAATAACTTTTCAAGTTTAAGATGTGAGTGAAAGAGTCATTAAGATTCCTATATATTATTTTTGTGTATTCCAATTCAAAATCTTCATTTTTTTAATTTATGAACTGAAAGATTATACAGATATGCCAATCTTGTTTGCATGATTGATTACACAAGCAGTAAAAATGCTTTGCGGCCAATATTAAGTTTTTAATGGCATATGTAAGGGGCCTAGAGACTGATAAATATGGCAATATTTAAATAACATCAATTGTACATAAGAGATACGGTTTGCACCTTTCATTGAATCCAATTGATGAATAACGCCCTGTGAAAGAAAGGGAAGTCGTCCAATGCAGGACACAACTGGGGATCATTTAAATATTTTCAAAGATTCTTCAATTTATATAAACATTTGGTTGAAAAATTATATAAACTGCAGCTTTCAACAAAATACCATGGCCTAGCCCATAAGCCTCCATACCACCATTTTTAGACTCCAGACCTAATGAAAAAACTAGCTCAATGTTGAATAAAGTAATCTATATGTCAAGTAACTACTATATTAAAAACCAGAATTCTAATTTTCATGCTTATGTAATTCTATGCATTGCCAGTATGGACTTTGAAGATCGCTGAAGCATTTTAACCAGGACAACTAGCAATATAAAATTGATAAGAGCAATACAAAGAAATGCACGACATATAAATGGAAGGATGCCTATATTTACGAGCCAGCTTGTTAAAAGGATCTTGCTTATCTTAATAAAGATTTGTAACTTAAACTGAAGGACAATTGTACAGCATCTATGAGTTTGTCTAAGTGTAGCAATAAATTGCAAGATAAAATCTTAATAAAGAATTGCACAAACATCATGGAGAGTTTGGTGTGGAGAGTTTGGTGCATGAACCCAGAAGAAAACATTTGGTTAAGAAAACAACAAGGATTATACAAAGCAAGTAAAAATCAAATGATTAAAAAGTAGCCTAATAGAGAAAAAGATAGGAAATGACAGGCATTTTGGAAAGATGCACAGACCAAGAAGAAATATTGCTCATCATGTTAGCCTATGGCATAGTGAATGATGTTTGTGTCACGAATAGAATGCCTACATTTGTTGGAGTAATCATTGCATTTGTAAGAGCCAATTGAATTAATCTAGTTAAAGATGTAGATTTGGAAATTCGTTGACAGTTACAGATTTTGTTGTAGGAGCAAATCTACATGTTGTATCATTTCCAACTATTGTAGCAATCTTTAAAGGGTTTGCTTCTCTTCTCTTCTGAAGCTAGACTAGTCATAAGAATGCCAACATGGAAATTTACATCATCAGCAAGGAATGAAATAATGTCAGTGCAGCCATAGTCAAAATTAGCATTTGGTTGCATGTAGTGAATATATGAGAATGATCACCTAGTAGCTACCAGTACACATGAAAATGGGGCAAGTTCTCGCAGTGATAACAAGCATAACACATCAATCAGGTGCGGATCCAGCGAATCTCATATTATGAGAGCATTAAAATTGAGAAGCATCTTAACATTATCAACTATTGCCAACTCATCCAACCAACACAAAACAGCCTACTATGTATTCACACTAAGGAGATGGTGCAAGCAGCTAACACATCATTAAGGGGGTTTTTCTTTCTATTCAGGATTGTACAAGCATTAGTTTAATGATTGTGCAGGCATTAGTTTGATTATAAAATTACCTAAGAACAACTACAAAGGGACTACTAGAAAACACACATGATGAAAACCAGGAACATAAGTCCACGGGCAACTTGCTACATCGGTATATCTATTTTATAGTTGTGCTACATCTATATATTTGTTTAATAGTTATCTACCAAAATGTATAAAAAATATGATATCTTATGAGACATGGTGCACAAGAAAACTTGGTGTTGCACACTTTAAAGGTTTTCAAATGTATAGCTCATGCTCACATAATTAAACCAAAAGGATATAAATATGATGATAAAATTGAAAAAAAAATATTTTCATTGAGTATAATGAGGAAACAAATGGTTATCATTTGTTTAATCCAATAATTAAAAACTAATTGTTAGTAGAGAATGTTATCTTTGCTGATTTTGAAGCTTAGTATTTTCACTTCACAAGGTAAATATGCTAATGATCTAGGTGATAAGTTGAAGATGAAAAATTGTAAATCCATAAATATACTATTGAATGAATGAAAATTTAACTAAAAAAAATCATTGCAAAATTGTATAGAAGCTTGATTGACAGCCTTGTATATTTAACAATTACTGGATCAAACATCATGTATACTATTAATTTTCTTTCAAAATTATGTAAAATGCAAGTTTCAATTTGGTACAATGAAAAAGTTCTAAGGTATGTACATGGTACATGTAATTTTGACTTTATATACAACTCTATTAGTTTTCTTTCGGTATATGCAAAATGCAAGTTTCATTTTGATGCAATGAAAAAGGTTCTGAGTTATGTACATGTTACAAGTAATTTTGTCTTTATATGCAGCTCCAAATGATTTTGGTTTACATCGGTATATAAAAGTGATTTTGGTTTACATCGGTATATAAAAGTGTCTGGATTAGTTATATAAATTATAGTAAAAGTATTTCTTAAAATATGTTCAATTTGTGTTTAGACATTTTTTGGTTGTCAGCAAAACAATCATCCTTATCCTCAACTTAAGCTTCGTATATTGTTCTAACATCAGCTTCCTTTCAAGCTATATAGTTGAAGAGAACCATGGCTAACTTAAAACAAGAGCAAAATATTCCAACTACTATCTACTGTGATAATAATTCAACAATTGTCATCACCAAAAATCTAATCTTCCACAATAGAAAAAGACATTGATATTTCATATCATTTTATTAAAAAAATCTTGTGACTCAAGGACAAATTGAATTAAAAATTTGGAAAACCAATGATCTTGCCGATATTCTCACCAAAGCAGTCTCAGAAGAAAGTTTTGAAAAATTAAGAGAAATGATGGGTGATGGCTAATTAAGCATTAACGGGGGAGATTTTCCTTTCGTGACAGCTGTTTCCCTTGGCTGAAACCCGTTGCAAGATAATCCTTCCTCACTCTACGCAACAATCATTTTGTTTTGACTATATTTTGTAAATAAGACTTTCTTTTGTATCTGTATGTTAGAGTCTTTTGGTGTAATCTGAGCACTTGAGATAAGCTTTTTTAGGTTATAAGCTGCAGTTTCATCTTAAGGATGTAAAACAGTGTACTGGTTCTTATATAAATGAATTTCCATCTGTAAATGTTGATGTTTCTTTAACAAACCAATAGTTCTCATTATTGATGTTGAATTTTTTTGGTTATTTCTGCTAATGCTGTTGAAATGTTCGGGTGATTTCTGGGATATTTGTGCTTTAAGCCCCGTAACTTTGCAACCAGGAGTCACTTCTAGCTATACAAAACCAACAAGATCAAGCATCAAAACTCGGTTGTCCTGAATCCAAATCGGCTTTGGACAAGGTGAGGCATCAATAAACTCGTCCACTATATCATGTAGATTTCGGAGCAAAGAGATGATGTTGGGGAAGGGTCAAAATTATCATAGCTAGAAAAGACCTAGGGGAAATAATTAGTGCGAATATCCAACGATATAGACTGGCTTCAGATTCCTTTTAGAATTGAAAAGTTAGACACAGGACCGAAGAAGCAACAATTGAAATGTAAGAAGTTGATGTTTGTCTAGGATTCTGCCCTTGCTTTGATCATGTCATCAGATAAAACCAAAACATCATGTGCTATCATAAGCAAGATAATAGGTGGTGCCACAACAAAAGAGGCAATAGAGCTTTCACCAACCTAGTGGCCAACAATATATAGACCATACGAATAATAAACATCACAAGAGAAAGGCGCCATGATAATTGAGAGACTTAAAATGTGAAAAAATAAAACAACTAAGCGCAAGCAGGCACTGGATTTCATTAATCTAAACAGGATTTGTAGAGTAGTAAGATCGATCATCTGCCTCCATGTAAACAGTTCATAACAGACATCTCATTCTAGCACAGCTTACAGTTGATCTTTTATTACGCGCTTACAATCGACAATGACTGTGAGAAATGTGATGCAACTGAGATTGTAGTGGATCTCACCATAAGAGCTCCTCCTCCAATCAAAGCCAATGGTTCTCTCTTCACGTACAAGTATAATGTGCCATTAGATAAAACATTTGTCATTCTTAAAGAAATTTTTTATTTGACTATAGTGAAAAGGGCGATATCTTTCAGGTCAAAGTATCATCTGCAAAATTTATCAACGGCACGTTATAAGCTTTAGAACCTTGTTTGAGAAGGTGCAATAAATCACAGCGTTGTTAAATTGATTAAATCAAATTTTATGGATGGTAGATAAATAATGCTACTTTATTGTATCCACCATCTTGGAGTACTTTTATTTATGGATAATAAATAATGTTATTTTATTGCTCATCCAGGCTCTTCCATTTGAAAGTTCCATTTAGAAGTTCTTTAAAGTTCACATTGATTTTACTCAATCTTTACAAATTGGAGTTATCTTTATGTATAAAAGGCAATAATAGAATTATTAATTGTCAAAAAAGCAATCATTCATAATTACTGTTAAAATTTTAAAATTAAATAAGAAATCTAATATATGTAATTCTAAAATTAAGTAAAAAATTTAATATATTTAATTATATTTATATTAGAACACATGAATTTTTTAATATTCATCTTAAACATCATACTAAAATTTGTAGCAAATTCTATGTCATGGTATTTTATGTATTTCTAAATTGATAGGAAAATTTTAAAACTATTAAATAATATATCAATATCTAGTAATTTCTTTTTCTAGTAATTCACAAAAGATAATTCAAAGATCATTAAAGATTGAGTTCGTAGGTATAAAGTGAATTTATTGACACAAATTAGATTTAGATTTACAAAATCAATTCAAATTAGAAAATATCAATATATCAATTTAAATCTATATATGATTTTCTAAAACAAGATCATCTTCTTATCTTCAACTTCAAACCTTATTAAACACCAAAACAAAAGACACTTTTTTTAATTCAACACAAATTTACAGTGTAGAAAACAATTTTACCTCAATTGAATACATCCATTAACTCTGTACACTGATTAAGACATTCATAGTCATTCGATGGCCCCACTGTTTCCTGCACAGTATCTTTTTATAGGATTTTGAACTATGCAAATTCTTATATAAATAAATTTCCATCTGTAAATGTTGATGTTTCTTTAATGAACCAATAGCTTTCATTATTGCTGTTGAAATGTTCTGGTGATTTCTGATTATTGCTGTTGAAATGTTCGGGTGATTTCTGGGATATTTGTGCTATCATCCTCAAGCATCCTCTCTTTCCTTCTCCCCTTTAACGATTTTTTGAAAAATCATATAAATTTTCATTGTCATGTACCCCTACGGTGCACTGCCAATAAGCATTAAGGAACATAAATCTTCCTCGGGGTAAGAGTCACCAACCAATCAGCTCATTTTTTTTTAACTTTGGTGCGAACAGAGTGGACATTGTCCATCGTTCCAAAACGAAGACTCTTAGTCCATTTACAATGCTGCTAAAGTCTCCCTTCAATGTAAGATTATTTCTTTAAATTTGAAAATCTAATTCAAGAGTCATAAATAGTCTTTTAGCTTCTGCAGCAGTATTGATATTCACATTATTAAAGTGACTTCTAAGGCCTAACACATTTCTAAGACGATCTATAAAAATAATTCCTCTTAAACAGATTTGGATCGTGTTAAGAAGTACAATTAGATGATCGAGCTATCATCTTCCCCTGGCTAGGTGTGAGGGCATCTACAAGGGTTGGAAAATCCTTTTTATTTTATGATAATCTCAAGTAAGAATCTCAAAACAAGCAACGAACCATGGGAATATTTTGTCATTACTCTATCCTTTAAAACATAGGATTTCGAGCAAATATAAATTTTGGAATCTTTAAACTAGCCAAATATTGCTGGCAGAGGCAGAGGAAAAAGAGAAACAGAGCATTCAATAGAAAATAAAAATAGCAGACTTCTATATATTTGCATATATCAAAACATAACATACAGAAGATATATCAATATTGCAGAGCTCTATTCTGCAGCACCATTCATCAGAGATATTTATAATTAAAAGAGCTGTTAAAAAAAAATTACATCGAATGTGCCCAAAAAAAAAGGGAAACCTAAAACAATAAATATAGAGTAAATGTTGATTGAACAGCCAGCAGTATAAAGTTTATAGCAAGGATATGCAATTAAAACTAAATCAAAATAAATCTTATGCAATGTCCAACGAAGATGGACGAGCTGGAGGAAGAGACATGACACGTGAGCTGGAGGAAAAAATACGGAGGCTGAAAGTAGTTGGGATTAATTCCAACACTCCCCCTTAATCATAATTGCTGCCATCTATAATGCCTAAACGATCTCTTTGAAAGACAAACTTTCCTTTCCTAATGTCTTGGTAAAGATATCTGCACATTGATCTTCAGACCTACAAAATTCTAAAAAGATTTCTCCATTGTTGATTAGTTCTCTGATAAAATGATATCTTGTATCTATATGTTTGCTCCTCTTGTGAAAAACTGGATTCTTGGACAATGCTAAGGCTGAGTTGTTGTCACAATAGATCTTCATTGCATCTTCTTGTTCATGTTTCAACTCTTTCAACACTCTTCTCATCCATACAGCTTGACATGATGTCCCTGTTGCTGCTACATACGCTACTTCAGCAGATGAAAGTGTGACTATTGGTTGTTTCTTTGAAGCCCATGATACTACACCGGTGCCAAAATGAAAAACATAACCGGATGTACTCTTCCTATCATCAATACTTCCAACACAATCACTATCAGTATATCCTATGAGCTTGAAATCATTTGAAGTTGAATATTAAATGCCATAATTCCTTGTTCCACTCACATACCTTAAAATTCTTTTCCCTACTTTCCAATGTGATTCTTTTGGAGTCTCCATAAACCTTGAAATCAAACTTACACAAAACATTATGTCTCGCCTTATGGCTATTAAGTACATAAGGCTACCAACAAGTTTTTAATATAAAGTTGGATTAATGTTGGCTCCATCATCATCCTTGCTTAGTTTCAGACTTGTGACAATTGGTGTTGGTGCTGATTTGCAATTCAGCATATTGAACCTTTTCAAAATATCACTTGCATATTTTGCTTGAGAAATGAATATTCCATTTTCATTTTGATTGACCCCAATGCCTAAGAAGTATTTCATGAGTCCCAAATCAGTCATTTCAAATTCTTTTTTCATAGCTTCTTTAAATAAGTCAATTGATAAGTCACTTGTGAATATCAAATCATCAACATATAAACATACAATTAAAATTTGACCTTTTTCATCCATCTTTATGTATAATGTAGGCTCACTACTACACCTATCAAAACTATTTTATAAAAGATATGAATCAATTCTGCTATACCAAGCTCTTGGAGCTTGCTTGAGACCATACAATGCCTTTTTCAATTTGTAGACTTTGTTTTCTTGACCCAAAATCTCATATCTAGGTGGCTGTTCAACATAGACTTCTTCCTCAAGATAACCATTCAAGAAAATTGATTTTATATCCATTTGATAAACAGACCATTTGTTTTGAGCTGCTATGGCAAGTGTCATTCTTATGGTGTCTAATCAGGCTACGGGAGCAAATGTCTCATTGTAATCAATTCCATGTTGTTGTGAATAACCTTTAGCAACTAGCCTTGCCTTATGTTTTTGCACATCACCATTTGCATTCGACTTAGTTTTGTAAACCCACTTCACTCCTATGAAATCTTTTCCTTTTGGAATACTCACTAACTCCCATGTTTGATTCTTTTCAATTGCATCAATTTCTTCATCCATTGCATCTTCAAAATGAATTGGGTCATCTACTTGTGAATATAAAGCATAAAGAGAAATTGAATCAACATTATTCTCACCTTCATTTTGCTCATAAATGTCTCTAATACTTCTAATTTTTTGTCTCCTCAAGCTTGCCAATGTAGGATTTGACATGTCACTTGATGTAGAATCAGTTGAGTGTGGACTTGATGGACCAGCACCTTGATGGCCGCTTGTAAATGGTGTTTTCTGTCCACTTGTGGGAGTATTTGATTATATGCGTGAGGCTAGCCTTACACTTGATGATGGTGTCACTTGTGGACCACTTTGTTGAGCTTGAATGGGTGTGGAAGGAGTCACATTTGAAGGAGTATTTGCTGGTATGAAAACTTCATTTTCCTCCTGTGGTATGCTTGCTGTTATGTTGACTATTTTTTCTACACTTCCATCCCATGCTTCTTCTTCTATGAACTGCACATCTTTGTTGATTATAACTTTCTTGCTAATTGGATTTGTATAATTTATATGCTTTTGATTCATCACTGTATCCCACAAATATACATTTTTCTCCCTTGTTGTCCAATTTCCTTCTCAATTCATCCGACACATGTGCATATGCCACACATCCAAAAACTCTCATATGAGAAACACTATATTTTCTTCCACTCCATGCTTCTTTCGGGATCACATTCTTGACACTTTTTGTTGGACATCTATTTATTATATAAGTTGCACATGAAACAACTTCAGCCCAATATTCATTTGACAAATGCTTTTCTTTTAACATGCTTCTAGCCATTTCAATGATTGTTCTATTTTTTCTTTCAGCTATCCCATTTTGTTGAGGTGTGTATCTGGTTGTGAATTGCTTGTGAATTCCATGGTCTTTGCAAAATCTTATAAAATCATTTGAGATATATTCACCACCTCTATTCATTCTCAATACTTTGATGTAATGACCACTCTATTTTTCAGCAAGAGTTTTGAATTGACAAAAATATTCAAACACTTCACTTTTATGCTTTAGAAAGTAAAGTCATGTTTTCCTTGAATAATCATCAATGAATGTCAAAAAATAAAATCTTCCACCAATTGAAGGTGTTTGCATTGGCCCACAAAAATTTGAATGAACAATTTTTAAATGTGCTTTTGCCCTCATTGACTTACCGGCTGGAAATGATTCTCTATGTTGCTTTCCCAAGATGCACCCTTCACATACTCTTGCCAATTTTTCTATTAAAGGCAATCCTTTCACCATGCTTTTCCTATGAAGCAAATTTAAGCCTCCAAAGTTTAAATGCCCAAATCTTATATACCAAAGCCAATTTTTATCTTTTATTTCTACTTGAAATATAGTTTGAGTGACATCAGCAAGTTCTCTTTTACCCTCTTGTGCATTCACTGTGGTGTATGCTTAAGCAAAATCCACATTCAAATCTAGTTTAATATTTAAAGGAAACATTCTATTGTTTGTCATTTGAATCTTGGCTATGAGCTGATTGCTTGAAAATTTATCTAAAATTGTGCACTCTCCATTTTTGAAAGATACTCTAAACCCCTTTTGAACAAGCTGGCCAATGCTCATCAAATTATGTTTTAAACTGGGAACAAAATAAACATCAGATATATATTTCTTCTCCCCCTTCTTAGTTAGAATATTGATGTCCTCTTTTCCTTTGACTGCCACCTTATCATCATTCCCTAAAGTGACATCAGATTTTATATTTTCATCCAAGCTTGAAAACATTTCTAAATTCCCTGTCATATGGTTGTAGCCTAAGTCTAAAAACCATACATCTTTTTCATTTTTTTGTGCTACATTGCAAGCCAAAAACATTGTATTTTGTTCTGATTTTCTTTTGTAAAATTTGTATTTTGTTTGTTAAAATCATATTGCTTCTTCCTACATTCATTTGAATAATGTCCATACTTTTTGCAATAGTGACATTAGATTTGAGACTTGTCATACCTTTGGCCTTGAGGCTAATTTTGAGTTTGTTGATGTGAGTTTTATACCACTACATAACATATAGCAATCGAATGACTTGATACAGCGTACCAAACACTCAACCCTCTCTTGAAATTAGTTTTCAACACTTAGACTAGCACCATTGAAATGAAAGCAATTAAAGAGAGAGGAAAAGATAGGCCACTCACCCAAGTACAAAGCTTGGAATCCCTTCTTAATGCAATTGCCTTGGCTTGATCTTCAAAAAAAATTCTCTAACTCCACAAGTAAGAAAATCACCCCCAAATAGATCAAATCTTCCCTTCAATTGCCTCTCAAAATCTTGCAGTGAGGCCTTAAGCAATTAACTCCATCTTCTAGCAGATCTGGAAATGACATGTCAACTTGCCAAGCCTCTAAACCTCAAATTCTGGAAAATGAGATCACAACCACTGATTTTCAGATCTGCAATAATTCTGAAAAAAAAATGCCCTTAGAATTTTGATTTTGGGATGCTAAAATGGATGGAAAGAGGTCTTCAAATCACCACTTGTATATCTCTGCTCTTTCCATGACTGAGAATGTTGATCTTGGGCCCTAAATCTGCCCTCAAACATCTTCAAATCGGCCTCTAAACACCTAGGCCTGCTACTAAAACAAGGATGCCCCCTATTCAATTCTGATTGCCTGCTACAACAGTGATCCCAGGGCTTGAATCTGCCCTACAAACTGCCCCCAAACAATGACATCCACCATCCAACTGAGATCGCTGCCCAGAATTGAAGAACCCTGCCGCCAAATTTTGAAGAAAGAACGCTGCCAAAGTCTGATTTTTGGGTTTGGGACAAAATGCTAATATTCTATCTCAAAAAACCAAAATTTGGGAGCCTAGACATGTGAAATGAGGCCCTCTAAGGGTCTGAAATTAATCGTGACCTCTTTGCATTCGAAAATCTCTGCTAAACATGCTCCAAATCGTTGCCAAAGTGGTGAGAAAATAGCTGACAACACCCTCTAATTTTCGCTGTATAAGCAGAGATGGAGAACCAAATTATTGTGTTTGAAATGAAGGGAGACGCTCCCTTTTTATATCTCATGCTCTGCCCTAATTTCAGGGCCGACCCAGGCCTACAAGTTTCCAAAAAAAAACAAATAAATTAGATGCTTATTGGGGCCGACTTGCCTTAAAGGCCAAAACATTTCAAAAATTAAAACAAATGTCTTCCAGATTCAAAAATAATGATGGGGCCGGGCCTAAATTGCTTTATAAGGTTCGAATTTTGATTTGCTAAATCCAATAATCCTCCAAATTAAAATTAAATGGCCCTTACGAATTAGATTTTGAAAATCAAGACATGGTAAAAATAAAAAATGGCATGAAAATTCCAGATTTTATGTTTATTCATCCATTAAAGCACTTGAAAAAAAATCAAAAATTGCTCTTTATCACTTAGAAACTGCCTCAAGATTATTGCTTTTAAATTGCCCAAAGAAAATTTGAAAATTGAAGCATTAATAATTTTTTTCGAAAATAGCAATGAATTTCAGATTTTTGTTCATTTATCTATTATGACAGCCTCTTGGATTTTCGAAAATAATGTCCAATTAATTCGTAAATTGTCCCAAAAAAAAAAAAAAATCATATTTGTTAATTGCCCAATGGAAATTTGAAATTAGTTGACAAAATCAAGACCAATAACAAATAAATACAATCCACATTTGAAACAATAAAGGTTGTTAATCGATTTTGAAATTCTTGTTCAAGTTTGATTTCAAGATCATCATATATGTTTTCAAACTCAAAAAAGGCAACCATGAGATTCATCCTCATTATAATTTTAAGTCTCAAGGCACAACAAAATCCAAGAAATAGAATTTCAATTGCAAGGTAAAATTGACTTCAAAATTATATCATCATTTTGCAATTGAAACCCATCATGCCTCAAAATCATTAACGTCCACATTCCAACCATGAAATTCCAAATCAAATCAAATCGCAAATTAGCAAATCAAACCATCAGCACACCGGGAGGCAAGACAAAGGCTCAAAGTTCAAAACAGGGGTCCCCAAGAATTGGGGCGATGTGTGAAACCTCACAACATCTAGCATCAACCCAAAGAAATGTTTCTGAACATTTCAAGAATAAATTATCTTAGAACAAAAAATCTCAGGACGGCCCACCCGAAAATCTACTCAAGGACAAGTATTCAACAAGGGAAAGAACTCACAAGCCGCACTTAAGTACCTTGACATAAATTACCCACGTGTGTGCAAGTGATTCATTCCCCGCTCAATGAGAACATGATAATCTCTCAGATCCATTAAACTTAGCTATTAAAATATCCTTACTCCAAAAGCATCTTGGATAGAGCCCCGCTGCTAGTCAAGCATCCATAGCCCTGACAGAGTTATCGCTGTGGCACCACAGTCACGGTTCTACCTTTAGTGACTACTTAGTAGCACCAGTAGAGATGATTGCACACCCTCAGAGCCAATTTTCATCTTAATTCTCACTTTGATATTGCTTTTCATTTTTCAACTTTTCTCCTTTTTTCCCTTTCCTGACAATATTTCTTTCTTTTCTCTTTCAATCAATCTTTTGTTTGGCTTGCAGACAATGAAGCCTGTGAAGGGTTTGGAAGACCACAGTGGCATTGAAGCGGGTGTATGATTTTCACTAAGTCCAACTTCACTTTGAAACACCAAGAACTCGGAGCAATTAAGTGTGAGTAAAATGTTGTAACCATGTCAAAGGTAACTCAAGAGCCTCTATCGAGCCTGACCCAAATTTAGTACAAGTCCTACCATAGACCAACGACTAAGCACACCCTAAAATCTCTGAACCTCGTCAAATATATTCAAGAAATGAACAAGACGGACTCTAGGTTCTGACACCAAAAGCGTAAAAATCTACACACCTCGCCCACGAGTGATAACATGGACCCCCCTTTGCACGTAAAGCTCCAAAACCAAAAATTGCTCTCAAAACTAAAGGGAAGCTAGAAGATCCCAAGTCAAGTGACTTGGTGCAAATTAAACTCGAGCTCCCTCAAAACACCTAAGCTAAACAACTGAAAGCAAAACTACTCTAACCGACTGAAAGGGAAACTTACTCTAACCCTTGGGCCAAGTGGTCCAAGACAAACACTACTCTAAGAACAGAAAGCAAACTAAACTAACAACTGAAAGCAAACTAAGCTACTAGCTGAAGTGAACTAAACTACTCTCCTAAACCAAATGGTCCAAGACAAACCTACCTCAACTATGTACAAGACTCTAAAGGGGCAACACTGACTAGATTGATATACACACTGGATCTAACATGGTTTCTCAAAATGTTCAAGAGCAACAAGGCTTGGGTGATAGTTCTCAATCTCGCAAACTCATCCTTGTACTCTGAAAAAAATTTTGTCACCTCAAACTCAAACTCAAGAAAATTATCATGAAAAAACAACAATTGAGGCAACTCATAGGGTCCATGATCAATCCAAATACAAGTTGTTTTTCCAAAATTTCCATAGTCAAAATAAAAACTTTCATACCTTTCATCCTTAAGAGCAGGGAAAGAAACAACCTGGTGTGATTTATGTGGTAACTCTTGTTCAAACCTCAATTGATCATCCACGGCCTCAGGAGGGCACAACTAGTGATGAATCTTCCCTCTAACATCTACATCGAACTCATTGGTAGTCAAGACAGGGTCAATCGTGAAATCAAGCTCATGAAATATCATCTTTGGGGGCTTGTCCTTGTGAAACATGAACCATGCATCCTTGTTAATCTCCTCAAGTGTATCCTCAAAAATCAAGGATTCCATGATGTTCTCCCCATCAAACACCTCTCCAAGTTGCTCGAACACAATATCCAACTGCAGCATCAACCCAAACTGTTCTTTGTTTTCCTTTTCCATGGGAGTGACATGATCACCACTTAACAATCCTCACATATCTCGACCATTAGGATCTTCATTATCTAGCATGTAATTTCCATTTGAACTCTCTTTAGGAACATCTTGCAATTCTTTATATAGATTCTCACCAAACATAGCACCCTCAAGACTGATAGGAGAACCGTCATACATCTTTGTGAGTTGCCCATCAACTTCCATTTCAAATGGTAAAATTTTTGGAGGTCAAAGTTGATGGTGAATCGTGCCACTTGCAACAACTTCATCACCTTGAAAGGTTATGGGTAGTGATTCCTTTTGTATTTTTTCCATAAGATCCCTAAGCATCCCCCCAAAGAATATGGTGGTAATGATGTCCTGGAATGCTTTATCAAACTTTTCTTTATATCTTGATTCACTTGTAGTAACTTGCAATTCCTTGTTCAACTTGTCCACTTGATTGCTTCCTTCATGAAGGGTGCTAGAGATTTCTTCCAACTCATCCTCAAGAATTTGACTTTGTAGCATGAGTGAAAGTTCACCAAGGATCACCTCTTCAAACTTGTTATGATCTTCTAGCTCCTCAAAGTCTGAATCTTTGTATGATACACCTCCTCTTCTTTGGATGAATTCAATTGCTTCCTTAATTTTCTTGTCGACTTCTTCCTCCTGAGGAGTAAAGTGTGAAGGCTCCTCCACTTGGTTATCTTGAATGTTAGAATCAACCATATCATCCTGATGTATCTCACCCTCTTCATTCTTTGGTGTCCAACTTAAAAGCTGAAAGAAATCCTTACCACCTCCCACTGATATTTCCTAATACCAACCCAATTGAAACTTGACCAAGTCAATGGTGTCTTGACAAGATGGGCAAGTAGATTCTGAATGTGAGAGACTATGTACACTACACCAAGAACTCCTTCCATATATGTTTTTTGGTTCCCTATTGATATCTTCTTTGAAATCAAGAAAATCTTCCTTTGAATTGACAAGGACCGCAAGCTCATGTATTTGTGAAAAAGAAAATTTTCCTCTTAACGCCAAATCCACTCTTAAGAGAAACACCAAACAATCCATCTCCTCATGATTTGTGGTACCATGTATCCTACACTTCCCTGATGCTGCAAGTTCAGACAAATCCCATGGAGGCAGCCTCTTGTTCAAATCAAACCAAATGGGAAGAACATCCACTTGTCTGTCCATTGAGAAACCTTGGTTTTTTTATTTTTTGATTTTTTGAACTTTTGGAGAGATCTCTTACATCTCAAATATAACATGAAAGCTCATTATTGTTGATAGATAGTCCACGAATGAAAACCTGTTCAGCCCTCCTTCTAGTGCCAAATAATGTTGATGTGAGTTTTGTACCACTACATAACATATAGCAATCGAATGACTTGATACAGTGTACCAAACACTCAACCCTCTCTTGAAATTAGTTTTCAATACTTAGACTAGCACCAATGAAATGAAAGCAATTAAAGAGAGAGGAAAAGATAGGCCACTCACCCAAGTACAAAGCTTAGAATCCCTTCTTAATGCAATTGCCTTGGCTTGGTCTTCAAAAAAAATTCTCTAACTCCACAAGCAAGAAAATCACCCCCAAATAGATCAAATCTTCCCTTCAATTGCCTCTCAAAATCTTACAATGAGGCCTTTAGCAATTAACTCCATCTTCTAGCAGATCTGGAAATGATATGTCAACTTGCCAAGCCTCTAAACCTCAAATTATGGAAAATGAGATCACAACCACTGATTTTCGGATTTGCAATAATTCTCAAAAAAAAAATGCCCTTAGAATTTCAATTTTGGGATGCTAAAATGGATGGAAAGAGGTCTTCAAATCACCACTTGTATATCTCTGCTCTTTCCATGACTGAGAATGTTGATCTTGGGCCCTAAATCTGCCCTCAAACATCTTCAAATCTGCCTCTAAACACCCAGGCCTGCTACTAAAACAAGGACGCCCCCTATTCAATTCTGATTGCCTGCTACAACAGTGATCCCAAGGCTTGAATCTGCCCTACAAACTGCCCCCAAACAATGACATCCACCATCCAACTGAGATCGCTGCCCAGAATTGAGGAAGCCTGCCACCAAATTTTGAAGAAAGAACGCTGCCAAAGTCTGATTTTCAGGTCTGGGACAAAATGCTAATATTCTGTCTCAAAAAGCCAAAATTTGGGAGCCTAGACATGTGAAATGAGGCCCTCTAAGGGTCTAAAATTAATCGTGACCTCTTTGAATTCGAAAATCTCTGCTAAACATGCTCCAAATCGTTGCCAAAGTGGTGAGAAAACAGCTGACAACACCCTCTAATTTTCACTGTATAAGCAGAGCTGGGGAACCAAATTGTTGTGTTTGAAATGAAGGGAGACGCTCCTTTTTTATATCTCACGCTCTGCCCTAATTTCAGGGCCGACCCAGGCCTACAAGTTTCCAAAAAAAAACAAGTAAATTAGATGCTTATTGGGGCCGACTTGGCCTAAAGGCCAAAACATTTAGAAAATTAAAACAAATGTCTTCCAGATTCGAAAATAATGATGGGGCCGGGCCTAAATTGCTTTATAAGGTTCGAATTTTGATTTGCTAAATCCAATAATCCTCCAAATTAAAATTAAATGGCCCTTACGAATTAGATTTTGAAAATCAAGACATGGTAAAAATTGAAAATGGCATGAAAATTCCAGATTTTATGTTTATTCATCCATTAAAGCAATTGAAAAAAAATCAAAAATTGCTCTTTATCACTTAGAAACTGCCTCAAGATTATTGTTTTTAAATTGCCCAAAGAAAATTCAAAAATTGAAGCATTAATAATTTTTTTCGAAAATAGCAATGAATTTCAGATTTTTGTTCATTTATCTATTATGACAGCCTCTTGGATTTTCGAAAATAATGTCCAATTAATTCGTAAATTGTCCCAAAAAAAAAAATCATATTTATTAATTGCCCAACGAAAATTTGAAATTAGTTGACAAAATCAAGACCAATAACAAATAAATACAATCCACATTTGAAACAATAAAGGCTGTTAATCGATTTTGAAATTCTTGTTCAAGTTTGATTTCAAGATCATCATATATGTTTTCAAACTCAAAAAAGGCAACCATGAGATTCATCCTCATTATAATTTTAAGTCTCAAGGCACAATAAAATCCAAGAAATAGAATTTCAATTGCAAGGTAAAATTGACTTCAAAATTATATCATCATTTTGCAATTGAAACCCATCATGCCTCAAAATCATTAACGTCCACATTCCAAACATGAAATTCCAAATCAAATCAAATCGCAAATTAGCAAATCAAACCATCAGCACACCGGGAGGCAAGACAAAGGCTCAAAGTTCAAAACAGGGGTCCCCAAGAATTGGGGCGATGTGTGAAACCTCACAACAGAGTCTCATTTTGATTTGGGTATTGGCTGCTACCTCTTCCACTTGAGCTTGATGGGCTGTTTCTTCCACCTCTATACGAATTTCTTCCTCTACCTCTAAAATTTGATCTTCCTCTACCTCTTCCATGGTTGATTGAGGCTTGTGTCTTGAATGCATTCTCCAATGATGAACTTGTTGACCTACTAAGCCTATGCTCATGAGAAATGAGAGATGCATTAAGCTCATCAACTGAAAATTGTGAGAGATTCTTTGTCTCCTCTATGGCCACAACTATGGATTCAAACCTTGTAGGTAAACTCCTCAAAATCTTTTCAACAATTCTTCTATCATCTAGTGTCTCACCATGAGATCTAATTTGATTGACTAAACCCATCACTTGTGTGAAAAAAGAGTCTATTGAGTCTGATTCCTTCATGAAAATTGTTTCAAAATCCCTTCTTAGCATTTGTAGCTTTGCTGTTTTCACCTTTGTCATTCCTTGGTATGCTATCTAGAGTATATCTCATGCTTGCTTGGACTTAGCCCTGAAAAAATACTCTCATGCACTGTTTGAAAAATGTAGAATAGAGCTTTTGAATCCTTCTTCCTATTATCTCTCAATAAATATTTATCTGCTTGAGTTAGAGCATTGTATGCTGCTACATCTACTTGTTATGGGTAACCATTCTCCACTAGATCCCAAATATCTTGAGAACAAAAGAGTGCTTCATTGTTATGGACCAATAATCATAATTTTTCCCATTGAACTGTGGGATTTGAGGATTTGTTAAACTTGTGCTTGCCATTGTAATAGTTGCTGAATACCTTTGCCTTTGTTGAAACTCTTAGTTGCTGCTAAATCTTTTCTTCAACAACTTCTTTTTGAGAAACCTTAGGCTCTAATACCACTTGTTGGTAGAGGCAGAGGAAAAAAAGAAACAGAGCATTCAACAGAAAATAAAAACAGCAGACTTCTATATATTTGCATATATCAAAACATAACATACAGAAAATATATCAATATTGCAGAGCTTTATTTTGTAGCACCATTCATAAGAGATATTTATAATTAAAAGAGCTGTTAAAAAAAAATACATTGAAATTAATTCCAACAAATATATGCTTAAATAAATGATATGAAATTCTAGGTTTACCATAAGAAGTATAAGGATAATTTTGATTTATATGGAAAGAAACATAAGCATTAGATTTCCTTTGAAAAATAATATGAGATAAATTTAACTATAACTTTTGTAAGGTTATCTTTTAACAATTTATATAATTACTAAAAAAATATTATACTTACAAAGACAAACCTAAAGAACAGGAAAATTCATTAAAGAAAAAGAAATCAGAAAGATACATGTTGTAGTTATCAAATTTCTTCTTTTGTTTTATATAAATGATAATAATATCTTATTATTAAATCAATTAATAATCCTTATTATTAAAAACAAATTGAAATATAAATTTTAGTTGTATGAAATAATCTTTACTCTAGATTTTATAAATTATAGTTTTGATATTTCTAATACGATCAGATACAACAAAGAATCTTAAAAGTTTATTGGTGTATTTTAAACTTAATAGTCAAGTGAAATTTCCAATTTACTGCTAACAATACGAGCATAAATTTGAACAAAATTTTCATTACTAGGCTCATCAGAAATTTTAAAAGTCATGCGTAAGGGTGTTGTCTTTGTTCTAGAACTACTTATGAAAATAGTAATGCAGTTAGTGATGATGTAAATAAAAGACAGGGAAACAGAAAAGAAATGCATTTTCAAACTGTAACAGAAAGTCCTATGTTTCCCTAAATTCCTGAAAGTTTCATTTTACAGCATAAGAAAATGGAAGAACAGTCTTACCTCTTTACTCCTGCAAAGCCTACTTCCTCGGCATCTTGCACGACATTTGCCAGCATCCTTCAAATCAGAGACAAACGAGGAGTTTTCGAACAGGGAATGGACATCCACCAACACATAACATAAGGGAATTTTTGTCAGACATTATAAATGATTGCAAATGTATGGAAAACGTGGAAGTGTTGACAAGGCATATCAACTGTGCAAGACGGAGACCGCAGCACGGAGTTGCACGTATCGTTGTCAAACCCTAAACATCTGACATTTAAAATTGATCACAAGAAATAAAGACATACCTTGACATGGTAGATCGCTGGACATTACCCTGTCGCTGTATTCCTTTCACTCTAAATTGTCAGAGTAAGCTTCATTTGAAATCTTCTCTTTGCACCTCGTTCTTTCATTATTTCTTCTGACAATCTGCACAGGTTGAAACAGGACAATCACAATGTAGTAAAATAACATTAAAAAGAGCGTATTCACAAAAAGCAAGAAACTTGATTCGCGGAAAGCTGAAACATCTAATAGCGGCGTTCCATAGAATGACTAAAAAATTTACAGGTCGCATGAAAGTCTTTGTGTTAAATCGAAGATATTTAAAAATACAACAATGGAAAAGACAACGCTCATTTAAAATACTTTTTAGTTTGCCGTCAGATCTTTAGAAACTGGCGACGGAGATGTCAACTTCAACTTGCATGGCTTTTGAAACCCTCGTTAAATGCTTACACTTTTGATCTTTGCTTATTCTCGATCTCCACATATGCCATATGTCAGGAGTTCATACTTAAATGTATTATAATTTTCTTAAGACGAAATTTTTGGAATTTTTATCAAATTCTTCCTGGAAAACAAGCATGAGCAGGCAGCCGGGCCATTTTTGGGAACGGGGACACCAAATACCGTTCTGAACAAAACTCATTTTCCTCTGCGGTAGGAATAATCTTAATTCAAGCGCTAATAATCAAGCGCCAGTTTGGAAAGATGAACGATGCAAACAAAATAGAACTCGTCATATTAACTTATGGCATAGTAAATGAACCCTGTGTAGCTATGCTAGCAGAAATGGAGAACAGAAATTGCAAAGGTAACGTAAGAAGAATGGAATATATATATTTTCTTCCAATCTATTATTTCAAGATTAGTAAAATGCATGCTATTTTTAATTTTATTAAAAATGTAATCAGATAATTTTGTATCTCAAGACGGAATAAATAAACTGATAGATCAAACAAAAATCATGCCTGGAAGGGTCTTGGAATAAATTTTTAAAATATAAAATCTTCCCTGAACATCTTAAAGAGGGGAAATCCTCAAAAAGATAATCAGATTTTCGCTCATAAATGCCGACTTCTCGGAAAAGCTATAAATGGCTTACGAATGTCCTCCATGATGCAAAATGAAGGTTCTCTGGTAGCACGGCTGTGTATCAAACAAAGAAGGTATTTTTTGATGGATTAATTATTCAATCTCTAGGAGCTGATCTTGTGAACTAATTGTCATTGGAGATTTAGGTTAAGATATTGATTTAGAAGTTCATTGACACCTACAGATTTTTGGGTAATAGAAAATCTACTAGATGCAATATCAGAAAGGATGGTGTTGGAATAACCACAACCTATAATCGTTCATCTTATAGACTAACCACCACATGCATACCTGCAGATTTTGGCATTACAGAAATTAGGAATGTCGCATTATTTCATATGAGGTTGATGTTTATTTTTTTGGCTACTTTTTGTATGGCTGGATGCTATTCCGAATACTGTTCCCCGGGTTGCTGTTTTCTGATATTGTGCCACTTTTTTATTGTATCTCTTTTATGTATATGTAATTTCTATGTCTAGTTTCTAGTTTATATTTTTTATGTAAGTGGCCTGAGAGGAGGACAGAGCTCATACCAACGGTGTATTGTTTGTCCTCAGATTAGGTTAGAAATTGCAAAGGTAACGTAAGAAAAATGGATATATATATCTTTATGATTTTTTTACAATCTATTATTTCAAGATTAATCGAATGCACGCTAGTTTGAATTTTATTAAAAATGTAATTAGATAATTTTGTATCACAAGACGGAATATAAATGAACTGATAGATCAAACAAAAATCATGCCTGGAAGGGTCTTGGAATAAATTTTTAAAATATAAAAACTTCCCTGAACCTCTTAAAGAAGGGGAAAGCCCCAAAAAGATAATGAGATTTTCGCTCATAAATGCGGACTTCTTGGGAAAGCTATAAATGGCTTAAGAATGTCCGTCATGACGCAAAATGGAGGTTCTCTGGTAGCACGGCTGTGTATCAAACAAAGAGGGTATTTTTTGTTGGATTAATTATTGCATCTCTAGGAGCTGTTCTTGTGAACTAATTGTCATTGGAGATCTAGGTTAAGATATTGATTTAGAAGTTCATTGACTCCTGCAGATTTTTGGGTAATAGAAAATCGACCAGATGCAATAACCACAAACTGTACAATCATTCATCTTATAGACCAACCACCACATGCATTCCTGCAGATTTTGTCATTACAGAAATTTGGAATGTCGAATTATTTCATATGAGGTTGATGTTTTTTTTTTGGCTGCTTTTTGTATGGTTGGATGCTATTCGTAATGTTGTTCCCCTGGTTGCTGTTTTCTGATATTATGTCATTTTTTTACTATATCTCTTTTATGTATATGTAATTTCTATGTCTAGTTTCTAGTTTATATTTTTTATGTAACTGGCCTGAGAGGAAGACAGGCCTCATACCAACGGTGTAGTCTTTGACCTCGGATTAGGTTAGAAAGGCACCCGATAGAACCAAAGCATTACGCATCATCATAAGCAAGAGAATAGGTGGCACCACAGCAGAAGAGCCACCAGAGCTTCACCATCAAACTTTTATGACCAACTAGAGATAGATAATATGAATAATATACATCACAAGTAAATGACGCCATGATAATTAAGAGCCTGAACATCTCAGTTGTACAATTTAAAAACTGTATGAAACTCTTGTAAAAACATTACAACAAAAATGCTAATATTGAAAACAGTAGGGGAATATGCCCACGGGGATAGGGCGTACCAACTACCAAGGCATCTCGAAACCAAGAGAGAACATATAAAATAACGCTTAAAACACCGCAAATCCAATCTTGTCTTCCAAAATAATTTTCCAGAAACAAGTTGTCTGCCACTATACTTTAGAAACGCTGAAAAAACCCATTGAAGGGTTCATAGAATTAGAAACCCAAGAAAAGCACATAAAAATCCAGAAAAATAGGATCGCGAGGAACAAGGGGAGAGAAAATTAAGTTGAAATGAAGGAAGTGGGACGCATCCTCTCCTTGTCCCCTTCAGTGATTTTTACGAAGTCACATAATTTTTTTTTGTCATGTACACTACTGGTACTGCATTTAAGTATTAAAGAATAGAAACCTTTCCTGACGCTAGAGTCGCCAAAGAATCAACTAAACAGATTGCTCTCTTTTGTGTGAACAAAGTCGACATTATCCATCCTTCCAAAATAGAGATACATAATTTTTTTAATTTAATCTATAATGTTAGGTATTTAATGTCTTCATGTCTATTTGTATATCTTTAGAGGAACCACTTGTTTCAAGATTTATAGTTGTATCTTCTTTATTGCATATAGATTAAAGTATGATCATATTTAAAATCATACTTTAGGTGTTTGTACATGCAATTTAAAAGTTTTATTTCTTTATTGTGATTTTATAACCAAATGAATTAGGTACTAATAATTGAAGACTATGGTTTAATATGTATTTAATATGATAAGCACGTATCTCTAGTATCTTAGGAATAGGGTTAGTTATTGTAGTGCATGAACCTCATGATTGAATGACTCATCCAAGGAACCTTGCATATAAATCCATAATAATGTTTATCTTGATGAACCATCTTTTGCATACTATCAACTTTTCCTTATTCAATGATATTTTATTGGCTTAAAAGGTTTTTAATTTGTAATAAGTTATTGTTTATTCTAGTGACCATCGTTTGGACTAACAGTACATTGGGTACTAGTACCAAAAAAATTGCTTTTTATATTGATTTATGTATAATCATGTTCAATAAACGTTTAGAACACCCTCTATGGTTTGGTTGATCATGTGATGGAGAGAAAAGCTACTCTTGGAGATTAACCTTAAATAACTTAGTTTATATTGATGGGTAGATAAATCCTCATATAAAATAGTATCTATAATTCATTTGAATGGATTGTTTCATTTAAGAGTGATAGAAATAATTTTGCGTACATATAGATCCTCCACAATATGTGTCATCAAAATAACACTTGAATCCATGTGCATATAAATAGGATGTTGATATTTGTCACTGGAAAGTCATGATAGGCCATAACAAGCATCATGGAAAGGAAATAATCATTTGATTAATCAAGTATATAAATAAATCAGATTCATGTAAGGATAGTTGAAAAAGCATTGAACCTTGAGTTTTCTTGTTGCCATACTATACTTATTGTAGGAGTTTTAGAGGTTTATTATGGCTCCGACTAGCTTTAGCCAAATAATTGATGTTGGAGCTTTGGCAACATTATCCATGGCTCCTATGAAAAAAAAATCTCCACAAGTTTATTTTAAAGGTGTTTCATGAGGTATGACTTCTCCTAATGTTGTCTTTCATGTGTTTACTATTTTGATAAAGATTATGATTAGCTTGAGAAAGTTACTTTGTTTGGTTATTTTGTAGGTAGGGTTCCACCGAAAAGCATGTTGTGTAAGTGGGTAAAAATATCTTGGGTCCCTCATGGGGTTCGGTTTGATGGCATACAAAATCTCACTAAGGGTTTCTTTTTGTTTCTCATTTCGAATCCCTCCCCTATTGAGGCTATCCTCAAGAATGGTCCCTAGTATGTTAGGTCCTCTTTTCTTGTTTTCTAGCCATGGTCTCGAGACTTTATGGTCTTAGATGAGAAAAAATCAAGGCCCTAGTTTGGGTTGAATTCACAGGTCTCCCTTTCCCTTGTTGGCCATTCATGCAAACTATTGCCCAATCCCTTGGCAAGCTAGTTTTGTTGGAACTAGACCATTTTTTTCATGTTCATCCCCAAAAGGCGGGTTTTTTTTAAAGTTGATTTGTCTTGAGATCTCAAGGAGACCATAAAAATTTATGTGCATGGCCAATATTTCACCTAGACGGTAATTTATTTAAATTTTCCCAACACTTGTTTTAGGTGTATCTATAGACCATAAGACTAACGACTACCCCTTTGTTGTCCCTAGGACAAAATTCCCTTCTAAGGAGCCTTCTCCTTAGCCTATTGAAGGATATAAAATGGAAGAAGGTTGGACCATGGTGGTTTGCAAAGGAAATTATACCATGGAATTTTCTTAGAAATCAACCTAGTGGTTTGTCTTCTTAGCCTCCAGTAGTTGAATCAGTTCCACCTAAGCTAATCCATAATCAACCTTCTACGCCTTTTATTCTAAACCATGGTCAGTAGGGGAACACGCCACTTGATAATGATTATCACCCTAGGTGGGTCTGCACTCCTCAGACCACAAACTAGTAGTTGCAACTCATTCTTCTTCTTTGTAGTGTTTTTGTACACCTTCTAGGTGAGTTGATGACAATGTTCTAGGTCCTAGGAAGTGGTAAGTTATTCCAAGAGGAGATTCCTTTTCTAGCTTCAGAACTACTTCATATTTCTTACATAATAGTTCATCCTCTCTTGGGGATGAGGATGATATGTAAGCAATTAATCCATGAATTACATCTCATAGAATGTTAGTGGTCTCACTGATCTCATTAGAAAGTATTCTATAAGGGATGCTCATCAATGTATTTTTGGCATGGATATTTTATGCCTCTAGGAGGTTAAAATTGCTAGTTTCATGCTTTCTACTACATGCCATGTTGTTTGGTCAGATAGCCTTATTTTTTCCTCCCAACATGAAGCTGGTTGAGGTGGAGTTACTACTCTCATTTCCCCTCATTGGCATTCTTCAATTGTTGATCATGGATCTTACCCCATGCAGAGAATTATTTGGGTTTTATTGTAAGTTAAAAATCATTCTTTTAGGATCATTAATGTTTATGCTCCCAATTATGTTGTTAAAATATTACATATTTGACATTGGTTGGTTGATTCTTTTCCACCTTCTACTTGGGTTATGTGTGTGGACTCTAATATGGTTGAGGTGGCTTCAAATAAAGAAGGCATTTTGTCTTTTTGATGGAGAGCTAGAGAATGTGAAGTCTAATTCTATATGAAAAATAAGTTAGGTCTTTTTTATCCTAACATTAATCGACATCATCCTCACTATGCCTACAACACTTGGTGTAATTTTTGAGCTAGCTTTGACATGATTTTTCAAAGGCTTGATCATGCCATGATCATAACTTCCAATCCTTTTTTTCATTTTCTAATAATCAAGATTTACCTTTTTTACCTCTTGTTGATGCAAATTTTTTAGATCACTACTTTATCAAGTTTTGCATTGTAATGGTAGATAGCTCAGATGTGTCTATCCAAGAGATAATTTTATCTTAACACGTCATTGATTCATTATCAACCCACTATGACCCACATTCAAAGAGTTTGGAATTTGGAGACTAGTCCAACTTAGTCAACCGGATAAAATACTTGGTGGGATTATGTCATCACTTGTACTGTGAGGTTTCTTTACATTTATGATAGGAAAATAGCCATGTACCATCAGTGTTCCTATAATGAAAACACCAAGGATCTACATGTTTCTATAGAAGCTTTGGCTTCAAATCCCTTCAAATCTGACTTATAGGTCAAATTTTCCCAGCTTCACCACCACAAAAAGATTAAGGATCAACATGCTGCCAGAGGAGCTCAAATCAAGGCCAGACATCACTAGTTCATAGTGGGAGATAAATATTCTATAGAATTTTCTCTTTCTCTAAGAGCTCTTCATTCTTCCCACAACATAGAAAGAATCAAGGAAGGCCATTTGGTGCTCTCAAAACTTTTGGATATCCTTCAATATTTTTTCAAACATTAGGAGAAGGTGTTGATAGTGGAGGAAATTTCCCCTAACAATGATCAAGTATTGAAGGACAATATTTTTGTCATACCCTCTCATCTTTTAGATTCTCAAAGAATTTTATGTGACCAAATGCTTACCCTTGAAGATCTCAAGGAAGTTATGTCTTCAATGGAAAATGATAAGGCTTTTGGCTATGATGGCTTTCATTGTGATTTTTATAAAGCTTTTTGGCCTTGTGTTGATCCCGACCTTCATAATGTCTATTTGGAGATCTTTCATTCTCAAATTATTGGTCAAATTGTCAACAAAGGTAATATCAAGTTCATCCCTAAAGAAAGGGATCTTGAGGATATTTGAAATTGGAGGACTATCACTTTGCTTAATCTTTTCTATATGATTATTGCCAAAACCCTAACCCTCAAAATCTATCATATTTTTCCTCTCATTGTTCAATTACAATAAACTAGTTTTATTACATCTCCTCGATAATATTATTACTATTTGGGAGGGCATAGAATATGCTTGACACTCCAAATAGAATGTGTTTTTGTCAAAATAGACTTTTCCAAAGCCTATGATCATATTGAATGGCCTTTTATTCTTGAAATGCTTAAGGATATTAGTTTTGGGCCCAAATTCATTTAATCAATTTAGATGAGTTTTAGGTGATTCTACAACACCCGCAAGATCAAATGCAAGACCAATATAACTTCCACAAGTGAATGGTAAGACAATTACATTAAGATGCAAGAATAATATTATTGATAATGGTCATGGACATTACATTCATTGAATGAATAAAATGTACATAATAGGAATCCTTTTATAGGAAAGGCGATAATAGATAATGGTAAGGCTATGATAAAATATCACCTATGCAAGATGTAATCACATGTCCATCAAAGGTGGACCATCCTCCATTATGTAGTAAAGTATGTGCCATAGGATGATGATAATAATGTGACATGTGCACTAAAGGTGGATCTCACACCTAAAGTGGAATTCTCCTACACCATGTGCTTAATATAGGTGCAAATTCTTAGGTGTCTCAATGAGAAACTACTATGTAATGCATTATCGTAAGTAAGATTAAGTAAATTTTAATTAGGAAAACTTTACAACACCAACAACTAGGCCCTTAAGTGCAACTTAGAAGAATGCACTTAAACTTAAAATGCAAGATGTGTCCCAACTACTAGGCCATGTTAGGTCCCCATGTACAATATGTAATGCAATACATGAAATGAAATCTCTCATAAGAGAGAGAGAGAGAGAGAGAGAGAGAGAGATGGGAAAAACTCTCCCCCAAAAAGAGATATGAACACACAAGATGCATGGATGGATGTAGTAGTGAAGACCCCCAAAGGACTACATACATCATGTATATATGTAAAGAATCCCCCATAAGAAGGATAGAAGGAGACATTATTTCCCCCTATAATGAAGAAGCTCCAATGTTGAGGAAGAACACCCGCCAAGAAAATATAATCCAATGCCTAAAAGAAACATGTCTTCCCTTAGGAAGAAATAAATACATCAAATTATGAAGAAGCCAATCCATGTGCAAACTGAAGAATGAGGAAGGAAGTCTCTAAATATGCATATCTAAAGACTGAATAGGTCTCTCCAAGCTCAAATATTTTATCACATCATCAATTTGACCCATGAAATGTGACAAACCAAGCGAAGGAGAATAATCAAGCATGTCAATATCTAAAGAAGGTGAAGGAGTATCTCCAACTCCAAGTGTTTTTCTATCATCAAAGTGAAGAGAGACCCTCTCAACTATGTCTCCCAAATTTGCATTATGAGAATCAAAAAATAATGTTGAAATGCCATCCAAGTAGTCATCTCGTACTACAAGATCTGAAGATCTATGATTGTCTCGCTAAATTGTAGAACCCATGTTTGAAGAAGCAGGAGGTGGAGCAGTAGGAATATCAATACTTGTTTCAAGAACAAAATGATTCAAGTGTCCAAACTTTTCCTCACATGCATAATTCACCCTTAGTAAAGGGGTGTCTATATCATGAACATCATCATCATCATCAACAACAACAAAAAATATGAAAAAGAGTACAAGTGTGGTCCATGATCAACAAATCCCATATCTATGACATCTCTAGTCTCCATATCCCTAATGTAGACATAATCAAGAGTGAGCTTATCAATCTTCTTGTGAAAACATTTATGCTCAACATATGTTAGCTTTTCACGATGTGCACATTTCCCCTCTTTCTTCTACATGATTCCTCTCTTGAAGAGGACTTAGATTCAGAAGTATGTTTTGAAGGAGATTGATTACCTTTGTCATGTTGTTTATGATCCTTATGTTGCTTCTTTCCTTTTCCATTAGAAGCCTTTTTAGTTGAGTCATTTGCAAGTAATGCATGATATGTTGAAGGCGTCAATTGACACATGTGCGCCAAATTTACTTGTGCCCTTATGAGTTGAGTTGCAAATTCATCAAGAGAAGGAAATTTGTATGCACTAAGAAGAGAATCTATAGTACCCTAGAATGTAGAAACAAAGATTGAATATTCAAGACCTAGCTTGGAAAGAATAAAAAATATCAATTTTTCATCCTCTTTAGTAACACCACAAGTAGAAAGCTCCAATCTAATAGAATTGTTAAAACTTAGAGAAAAATTCTTGAATATTGTCAAAATCACTAGGATTGAGATGTATGAGTTCATTCTCTAATATAAATTTTCTCATTCTATCAGGTTTACCAAAGAGTCCCTCCAAGATTATCAAAGTATCATGAGGATGTGTGTAAGATGCAATATAATATAGAAAATCATGATATATGGATGATCTAAGAGAGATAAATGCTTTATCTCTTCAATCAATCCATTTTATACTTTTTGCAACTCATGTAGTTAGTTTTGGATCCTAGCCAAAAGTGATTCTATATAATCCAACTCTTAACAATTGATCAAATATAGACTATCTATCTTCTATCTCCCAAAACTTCCCCTAAACTCTAACTAAACAACTACATTTATACAAGAGGCTACCAAATCAAGTCGACCTTTAGACCCACCATCAATGGAAGGAATAGCCAAATCAAGGTCCACACGCTTCCCAATGATATATACCAACATTCAATCCACAACCCAAATTAAATGCACAAGTCAGCCTCAACAGAAATCTAAAATAAACAACTTGTTAAGCAAGGAAACCGAGCACCAGACAAGCATTACTGAGCACTAGAGAAATTCACCGAGCGCCAAAGAGATAACATAAAGATATATAGGAGTTTCGAGATCCCCAAAATTTTATAGGACATAAACTATGAAGTAACCAAATAAATTGTGAGAAAATCAAATAAAATAATTTTTTTTTATATTGTACTACAGAGGGGTACATCAATCCATATGGCTTGGTCACCCAAAAAAATTTTGCCTTAATTTTGACTTTTGCTGAATATAGGAAAATTTATAGCTGTCGATTTTAATCAAAATAGTCTCCCGAATGTGATAATAATGCCCGAATTGCAAAATTATGCACCCACAACTAAGTCAAGCTGAGATTACACTTCTGCTACAATGTGATGTATGAGTCTATTGGTAGAAAAAAAAACTACTCCATAATACTAGTTTATTCTCCCATACCTTTGGGAGGAGAAGTTCTTATTAGATTTCAACACCTCCAAATGATTTTCTATTGAGATCTCTCTCTAGATGGGTGAGTTACACTAGAGACATCACCTACATTTCCAATGTGTCTCATTTAAGTGTAGATATTTCGTTGGAATTGGAAACTTGGCCTCATCATATCATCATGGTTATAATATCCACTCCTCTCTTACCGAAGGGAAAAATGTTGAACAATATCATTTTATGGTACTCGTTGTGGATTTAACCTCTATTTCAGATTCACAAGTTGACTTTATGCTCACTTATCTTATTGTTTCTCCTACTTCAGTGGTTAGTGATAGCTCAAATCTTGTTGCTACCTTGGTGACCAATATCTCTTCAATGGAGGATGCCCATACTACAATAGCATCTATTTCTATAGATTCCCCTATGAGAGTTTGTATTTTATGAGATGCTTAGGCTTCTTTTGATGTTCTCTTGAGCACTAACCTAATCTCATATAATTTCACACTCCTATCTAGATTATACAATTCATCTTCTAGGGATGGTAGCTCACTTATTTGACTCATTTACTACCTTTTATGCTTCCAATAAAGTTTCACACCTTTCTCCCTAGAATTCTATACAACTTCTTAGACAGTTGTTTACTAAAAGAAAAAATATCAATCCATTTTTACCCAAAAGTCATAGATTATCCCTTTGGGCCCATTCCTTGATCTTGAATCAGAGCTTCATTAGGTGTTTATAGAAATTTTGGAAACGTTAGTTATCTTATGTTTCACTCTATTTGTTTTATATAGACCCCAACCATGCTACTGTTACCCCAATTTTCATGTGCATGCAAATTTGGTTGAAACCTATCTCGAGACCTCTATTTTTACCCTGGCAGGCATCCCTAAAAATTTTATGGGTTTATGTCCTTCCTTCTGGTCTCTGCAATTTGTTTTGTTCCCTGGCCTGCAGGTCAAAATATTTGAAAATGTAGCCGTTGTGCCAAAACCCTAAGTCAGTTTCAGCCACTTAAGTCCTCAAAAAACCCATGTGCGCTTTATTCTCATTGGTTGGTCACAGGTTATCTAAGTTCTCTGGTGGTTACCCCCTTTTATTCGATGATTCAGTGACTACATTGGTTCTCTTAGTTGCCAAATGTTTGGCGGTTAAGTCTTAACATCCCGCGACCCAGCAAAATAGCTAACCTTTCCTTAGTCACGTATTTGCTAAGTCTTTTGGCAGTCACTTTAGTGGGGTCAGAAGGATGAAGATCCGATGGTTGTCATGAATTCGCAAGGGGTTCTTCTGATATATGCAATCTTACAATGGTCATCAATCTTCCAAGTATGCAGCGCTTCAAACTTATGTGGGTCCAATGCCATGTCGTCCTATGTGGAGGCTCCTGATTGGCTGGAGGATTGTGATGTGTAACCTTGTCAGAGCGGGCCCAACAGACTGTGTTTAGATGATCCTACGACTGGCACATGATCTCATGGGTTGTGTTAGAGCCATGAGATCATGTGTCGACTATCGATTTCACTTTGTTGTCAAAGCTTTGTGGGTGGGTCCTCATTTTCTGATGTGCCCATTTTCTATTGGTCCACATAGCGATGACTAAGATGTGTTAGTGCGGCCGTGTCAGAGTCTCTACAGGGATGTCAGAAGGATGAAGGTCGATGGCTGGCATATCTTTGCATAGAGGTTTTCTGACACATGCGATCTTGCACCGGTCATTAGATTTGCCAAGTGTTCAAATCTTGTCAGTGGGTCCAAGGCCAAGTCAGGGTGATATGTCATCTTCTTATTGGCCGAAGTAAGGATGAATGTCAGGTGGGGCCAGTGCCGCATGTTTCTGACTTGCTCGGATATGATTGGTTGTCATATGCTGATGAGGATTTGCAGGTGGACCCATGTGTCAGTGGGGTCCTGATTCTAAAGGGATCTACGGTTGGCATATGATCTGAAGGAATATTCAGTGGTCATGAGATCATGCACCAGCCATTAGATTGGAATCTCAGTTTGAGTGGGTCCATTGTCAGAGCTTGTCGAGGTGTTTGCTGACGAAGCGGCCGGAGCAAATAAAAGAATGTCAAGTGGCATAAATGGGCCCAAGCTTGAAAGGATTTCATGCGAGACAAGTCTTCGATCGCGTGGTCACCGAATGACTTAAATGAAGAAGGGGGCTCAAGGTGGGTCCAAATATGCTGACATGTCGATTTGCTCATTTCTCATTGGCCGTTGACTTCCATGGTGGTTTTTGACTTGTTAGAAGGGTCTTAAAGTTGTTTTCTCAGTGTATCATGGCCATTCATCTGCTGGGAAGGGTTTCTCATCAACGGTCACATTTTAAAATGACCGGCTAGCTGTTAAATTTCAAATTCAAATAGTTTTAAGAGGATTTTTTACCAGTATTTGATTTGCAGGCCGCGAGCGGTGAGGTAGTTCAGAGAATTTATGTCTCCAGGACATTTGCAGTTAAAGGAGGATGATGAGGAGGTCTGGGCAGCCATCATGGGTCATTTCTTGTCTCAGAAAGGTACCAGTTATGCATTCATGGCAAGACTTTGTGCAGGAAAGTGGATGGATCTAGGTCGCTTGTTTATAGGTTGATGTAGTACAGGGATGGGCACGCAAACTTGAGGTCTGATTGGCCATAATGTTGTAGAGATATATTCATGATCAGACTTGGTTGAGTTAGGGTTAGTTATTATTGCAAATTGTTTTTGTAAACCCTAGTTAGGTTTTAGCTCCGGCCTATGTGCCAAGTGGGAGATGTATATAGTTCTTTTTGGGAGCTTTTGAGCTCGGAGTTGGACAATTGTAAAAGAATTTCACTTTTCTTAAGGGTCATATGTGGTATCATTTCTACCCTCTGGCTTATACAGTTGTAAGTCTTTCATTGATTATTCAAACATTGCTGAGGTATTTTGTGACAATTCTTCATGTCCCTATGCTTCCTTGTCTAAATTATCTCTTATTGGATTAAAGTATATGATGTTTTCAGTGATATCTTAGGGTTCCTCATCCCTCTTACTTTCTGTAATTATGTGTGTTATTGTGTTTGATCTGATTTAGATATTTTTGTGGGTATACTTCAGCCCCCTAACAGTCTTGTCTCAATCCTACACCAAGTTGCAGAAGTAAATGTTTGCTTGCAGGTCATAAGTTGTGTCTTATGTTCAAGCCCTCCTATGAAATACTTATGCAAGCCTATTCAGTAAGTTGTGACCTACTAGGCCTAAGCCTTTCATTGATTCCATTGCTCTATACTAAGATCCAAACCCTAATTTAGGTGTATCACCTAGTAGGTAGTTTTCTTCAATTCATTTCCCTTTCCAAGCATTCCTTCTATCCCTTTCCCTCAAAATATTTACTTTTCATGTCTAGAAGAAAATTAGGGTGATTATCCAAGAGGAACCAGCCTAGAACCTAGAGGTCTCATCTCAATTAACATAGGTCCCACACCTGGAGATGATTCCCATGTTATACTAGGTTATCAAGACTACGAGAGCTTGAAACAAGGGTGCAAACTTAGTGTATAACAACTACTTCTAGGCTAGTTGCTATATTTTTCTAGATTTTGGAACTAGTTCCATTCTAGTTTTATTTTGATGGTTTGGTCATATTTGTAATGGGTTGTGGCTCTTCCCCACTTAATTTAGTCAAAACTAAAATATCAAAATCTAAGATAGGGGTATCATGGTGACCATTTTCAAAATGTTTGAGATCTCAAAAACATGTTAAAGAAAGTGTAAGAATATATCTTATTATCATGAATATCAAAAGCTTAAAGAAAGTCATTGATTTTAGTGCTAAATATAATGAAGTATGTAAATTTATAATATCTCATATAATGACAAATCTCATACAATGACAATATAAGGACAATCAAATTTGAAGAAAGCTTTGTATTTGTCTAGAATAAAAAAATGTATTTTTTCAATCTTTGAAGTATAGTAAATATTGTATCACACAATCATGGTTAGGATTATAAATATGAAGAAAAAGATGAAACTTTTCATTGTTAAATTTGGTATAAAATTTCTTAATATCTTTTAAATATTCATTAAATATACTCAAATTCATTAACGTTATACTAAATGAAGTTAATATAACTTGGATCTTCCACTTTCTATGAATAATACATCTATAATCAAACTTAGCCATCACAAAATATTATGAACTCTCAAATATTTATTTATCTTTCATAGATCTTATTTTCTAAATGCTCAAAAGAATACTAGGTTGAATTTTACTATACTAAGATTACAAATATAATAAATACATATTTTCCTTATTTTGCAAGCTTTGGTGGATTGTGATTGTGACACTTGGGGTGAACTATGCCAAACAAAGGATTAATGAAAATCTACTAAGATAACCTTGTGTATTATTGAAAAGATATAATATCAAAAAATAGATTGATAAAAGAAAAAAAGCCACCAAACACATAAATAGATCATATGAAAATATTATCCTTACATAGAATATCAATAAAAATTTCTTATTTTCATGGCATTTGTATGGGGGTTGTCCCAAAGTTCTAATTCTGGCCTTCTTTAATGTACTCACAAATACAAGTCATTATGACGATGTTTAGGAGTAAAGTAACCACTCTAGAATTTCTAAAATGAATATCTATAACTAAAGATAAGGACCAAATATAGAAAGAAAGAGAAAAATAATTTTTTTCGCACTAAATATAAATGAATAATTTAAAATTTGTCTATTTTGAGGGTAAAAGCACAAAGCTGTGTCACGTTTCAGGATAACTTATCAGCACAGCTGAATTTGAGTATTTCTAACTAAAATTATTTTTTGTCAAACATATGGTCTAGCTAGATTCATTCTAGCTAAGTTAGATAAGTTCTTCACCTTTTCCAATTGGAAATATGTATTAACTATATGTTTTATAACAATTACTAAAGAAATAAAATTATTTCAAAAAAGCGACGTTTCAATAACTCTTACTCTTTTTAATGATATTTTTTTACAAATATAAAAATACCCTTTTTTAGAGCACAGAATCAAGAATATCATCATATAATTTTTATAGTATTTTAATTAGATCTAATATATTATAATTTCAAAATACTACAAGGAGGTATTTTAACATTCGAGAACAAGATGCTTCAAAAATAGAAAAAAATAGTAAAGCTTATCAAAAAAATTGAAAATTTATATTTAACACTAGAGGAGAGAGTTATCTTCAAGAGTGTGTAATTTATTTTCTGAATGGTGTAGATTTGATAAGGGAAATTTGACGCGAGATGAAAACTGTCGATTTCAGGTATGTTCAACTTTCAGTAGTTATAACAGAGAAAATATACGTTAAAAACTAATTTTTCTTCTTTTCTACACTAGCTATACATTTTATCTATGACATATTTTGAAATCAAAGGAAAAAGAGATTATTTGCATATACTTTTTTGGTGCGGACAAGACCCTCATTTTTCAGCAAGTAAAAAATGGACTTAAAAATTTTAAAAACTATGTGAATTCTTGTTCAAAAAAAATTTAAAAAATTATAGCCATAAACTTCATCCACTTTTACACATTTCATTAGTTGACATCATCTCCAAATTTTAAACGTAAATGCCATTTTTATGTCATTAAAGTTAAAATTTTTGTGTGTTGTTGACCTTTTCCTTTATAAAAGTGTGACACAGCTTTGTACTTTTACCCTTGATAAAAACCATATATTTTTTTTTAAATGATTGTCAAGTGTGAAATTTAAAATTAACCACTCTTAACATTTCCTTTGCTTCAATGGAAAACTTTATGTTTTCGATAGCTGGTAAAAATAGGTTTTAGGGGGACCTGAAACCCCTTACAATCCTTACAAAAGAGGAATAGACATTAAGCCCACTAAATTGAAACAAGACTGGAAACCAGCCCGCAAAATTAGCACCAACACAAAAACCAAAAAAACCCGACACAAGAAAACCCAACAACAAAAAACCTAAAAAACTAGCACAGAGACAAGGGAGCAACAGGACCTAGGCAAACTCCAAGACAGTTCCCTCAGCCTCTTTCTTAGCCTCGGACACCTTCTTGATGGTCGCATTATACCTGAGAGCTCCAGGATCTTGTCATGGAAATTATTCTTTTTAACAAACCATGTATGCTCGCCAGTACCAACATCATTTGCATCATCTTTGTCATCTTCAAGCTTCACAGTCAGAGACCCATCATCCAACTCAAACTTGATGATATTGAAGCACTCCATAGAAGAACCCATAAAAAGGTTGTTATCCAACATATGCTTCTTAAGAGTGTTCCCCAAATTGTCCATTCTATCCCGCATTTCCTTCATATTTTTCTCATCATCTTTGTCCTTTCAGACATCCTTCCCCATAGACCCAGTATTCAGATTCCCCTTAAGAAGTTCAACTCTGGCAGAGAGGGAGTGAAAACTAAGATTTAGGCTTTTAATTTCCTAGAAAACTCATTTCATGAGGCAGAACGAATATATCGACATCACCTTCATCATTTGGAAAAAAATATGTTAAATGTAATACTTGATAAACTTTTTTAGGTTTCTCTAATATTAATGTAGGAGGTTACAACCTTAAATATACTTTTTAAAAGGGGCAATTTACGAAAAAAAAATCATCGTTTACCATGTTATGATTATAAGTATCTATTACATGTGGTAACGACTATCACAAAGGAATTAATATTGAGAAATATTCTAGCATTCAATAAGAAATGACAAGAATGTCAATAATAGGGGATGATACCTTGATCCAATTTGAAAAACATAAAGAAATGGATCTACAAAGATAGAAAAGATTGTAAGAAAAGAAGAACAAGGAAATAGAATGAGGAAAGGGAAACTTTTTTTTATCTAGAGAAAAATATTAAATTATTAGTAAAAAATAGTATATAGGAGTTAAGGTAATAGGAGTGAAGAAACCAACCACTAATATCTTGAAATTCATTTACTAATAGTTATGTAAGAGACTAAGATGTAGAACATTATTATAAATGTCATCTAAAGGAAGTGGTTTAATACTAGAAGCCTCTAGACAATTTGAAGTCATGTGGTTCTTTTACAATAGTTTTTTCATTTTTTATGACAAGGGGTTGTTCAAAAGGTTTAGAAACTCTACAACTTAAATGTTATAAAATCTAGAAAGAGGAATTTTATGATCTTTGTTGGAAAGTCAATTTAAACTTCCTTTGTATAACTTACTTATATGTACAAACTGTAAGAAAAGCCATTTGAAACATCATCCATTTAAATTTCAATCTAAGTGAATGCTTTCTATAGATACAAACCTATAGATTGGTTAAAAAAAATTTACCTTTTAAGTGTCTTAGATTATGCCCTCTTAACAAAGAGACATCTCAAAGCTCTAAGTAAGGAAGGATTTGAACATAAAACTCTTTTCACTTTTGTTTCAAATACAATTGACATGTGTCAATATTTTGTGCTTATATAAATATGTTTAAATCGTAATACCAAGTTTTATATTTTCTATAAAAAGAATAAAAATTATTTTAATTTATATGAAAAGAAAAGATTTTTTTTTTTAAAGACAATAGACTACAAACATTCTTAATGTAACTTTTGCAAAAATTGTGATTAACAGTTTACATTTCATTAAAGCTATTGAAAAATTATTAAACTTAAAAGACAAATTTAAAGAATTGAAATCAAAACTAAATCAGAGAACTCATGAATAGAATAGAAACCAGAAAGATACAGTTAAGATTGTCAAATTTCTTCTTCAAATTTAAATAAATGATAATAATAATAATTGTTATTAAAATAAGTGATAACCGTTCCTAGTTAAAGAAGATAAAGTATATTATTTAGTTTGGAAATTGTTGGAATATCATATTTTGGTTATATCAAATACGCTTTACTCAGATTTTACAAATTATGGTTTTGATATTCCTAATACGAGCAGATACAACAAAGACTCATATAAGTTTACATGTGTATTTTAAAGTTAATATTCAAGTGAATTTTCCAATGTACTGCTAACAATTTGAGCGTAAATGTTAACGAAATCTCCATTACCAGGCTCATCACAAATTTTAAAAGGCAAGAGTATTTTGGGGTTTAGCCCTTCTTCTAGAACTACTTAAAAAACTGGTAATGCATATAGTGATGGTGTGAACAAAAGACTTGGTTCATGAAACCAATTTCTTAATTTGAGAGGGAAACAAAAGAAGCATATTTTCAAACTGTAACAGAAGGTCCAATTTTTCCCTAAATTTCTGCAATGTTCACTTTATAGTATGAGAAAATGGAAGGATGATCTTACCTCTTTACTCCTGAAGAGCTTCCTTCCTCGGCATCTTCAGATCTCTGCACTTGCACGTCATTTACCAGCATCATTCCTACCAGTGTCAAACCAGGAGCCTTTGAAAAAGGGTATGGACATCCATCAAAACATAATGGAAGTATATTTTTGTCAGAAATTGCAAATACATAGAAAAAATAGTAGTATAGACAAGGCATATCAACTGTGCAAGGCGAAGACCGCAGCACAGTTGTACGAATTCTTATCAAACCCTAAAAATCTGAAGGTTTGTCAGAGTAGGCCTCATTTACTCTATAACTGTCCGTGCTCTGTTTCCTTCATTACATTGGCAGTCCTTACAACGCCACCAGAAGGTTTGTCAGAGTAGGCATCATTGGAGATGGCCTCATTGTACCTCCTTATATTCATTATCATTATTTCATCTGACTATCTGTACAGGTTTAAACAGGACAATCACATTCAATTAAATAACATTAAAAAGAGCATATTCACAAAAAACAAGAAATTCAATTTGGTGAAAGCAATAACACGCAACAGCGGCGTCACTTCAAAATCTCTACAGGTCACATGAAAATCTCTGTATTAAATCTAGTTAATTGAAAAGACAACACAGGAAGTACAATGTTCACTTGAAAAACTTTGTAATTTACTGTCAGATCTTTAAAAACTGGGGACGGAGATGTCAACTTCAACTTCCACGGCTGTTTCAAGACTGGTTAAAAATTGTAGGATGTTAAAACGGAATGAGCAGCAGCCGTGCCGTTTTCGGGGATTGGGAGACCAAAACTCGTTTTCCTCTGTGGTAGCAATAATATTAATTCAAGCGCTATTAATTATTATATCGTCTATAAATCCGTTCTAAATGTGATTCTCTATGATTATTTATCGTCGCTTTCACATCAGTTACTTGGAATTTCGTAAATGGAATTTTTTCTCACTGCCCGAGGACATTTACGGTGCCCTTTATCCTGTATTTTGAAGCGTACAAAGCTTATTTGACTTTCTCTGGTTTGAATTCCAAGCAAGGTATCTGTGCAATTGGATTTGGAAATGCCAAAGGAAAATTGTGCGGCATCCATGAGTTTGGTGAAGTGTAGCAAAGAATTGCAAGCTGAGATCAAAATCAACAATTGCTCGACATTATGGAGAGTTAGGCGCATACAGCCACAAGCAAACACTGCATTCGGAAATCAAAAGGAGTGCATCATTTTATACAATCTATTATTCTAAGATTATTCGCATGCATGATATTTCTAATTTTATGAAAATAAGATAACTTTCTATCTCAAAAATGATCAGAATAAAAAAACTGATAGATCAAGCCAAAATCATGGGTGAAAGAATTGTGGAATAAATTTTTTAACTATAAAAAGTTCCCTTGGCTTCCTCAAAGTGGGGAAAACCCTTTAAAAATGATGAGTTTTTATCATCTTTCTAAATGTAGACTACTTGCCAACCTTCAAATGGCTTAAAAATGTCTGTTTCCCATCATATTTCAAAATTGAGGTTCTCTGGTAACACAGCAGTGTAGCGAACAAAGCATGCATGTGATAGGAATTTACAATGTTATCATTTTTGTCCTCCTACTTGCTGTCTTAAGTTATTTTGAAGTTATTTTTTAATATTTCTTTTATATATATAGTATTTATGTTTATTTGCTATTTTTTTACTCGCCTGTTTGGTTAGTTTTTATATGCTTTGAGTTGAATTGAATGCGTTGGGGTCTTTCCCTTACTAAAAAACCTCCACAAACAGCTGGGCGCAAGCTTTTAAGAGCTGATTTGTCTTCTGAAGCTAGACTGGTCTTAAGAATGTCAGCATGAAAATGTAAACTGGGCAATTTCTTTGGCCCGCAGCTTCGTTGCTGCGACATGAATTTTTTTGGCAGATTTTCCTAACATCAACTGCTATGATATCCTTAATCTCCAGCCTGTCCCCAATCTTCTGTTCTGATATTGTCAATATAAGATGTATTGAGTACCATGTTTCCAATTAATATATGCATTCGATCTATAAAGCCGGCATAAGCTAGTATAATTTTTTCAGATTGTATTCACCCAGCAGGTTAAAACAAATCAAATGTTTATGCAGTAAAGAAATGCACATACAAATATGTCAGTAAGCATGGTGTGCCATTGGTACAGATTAGCGAAGAAGGTGCTCCATTGGACAAAAGTAGTTCAATGTGGCATGGTGTGATTAATGTCAGCAATGTAAAAGAAGGGACAAATTAAATTATGTTCTCAGTAAGTTTACGGGTCTAAAGTAAAACAAATTCTATTAATTTTATAATAAAATCAAGTCCAGGGCTGGCATAAACAAAGATTTGAGTTATTTCACGTGAACAAGCGAAGGCTCATAATTTTGTCATTCAATCAAGGATTTACGGTTTTTAAACTCATTTATCAAAGCAAAAGATGGGACGCAAGTGAATAAGATCAAGGGATCAGTAAATAAAACTAAAATAATTTGCTGAGATGTAAGTCAAAATTTTATTTAAAATCATTCAAAATCATTGAGCAAAGTGAAAGTGAGGTTAATATTCGTTATCAACCTTGGTAAAAGGTTAAATAAAGAGAGTTCATGAATAATATCAAATTAAAAGATCAGTTATCTTATTTTAGATATTATTGTTAAAACATAAAAGAGTAAACTAAAATAGAGATTCAACACTAAACTCTAAACAGCAGTTTTATTGTGGTTCATCATAAATGGCTACATCCACTTTCAAGTAGGGCAATATTCTTCACTTACAATCTAATTATATACAATAGAAAAACAACATACTTTTATAAGAAAACATATCAGAATTATCCAAAATGTGAAGGGTCAAGGGTTATTGGAGGGAAACCAAGTGACTGTTGGGTTTCACATCCAACAATCTCCCACTTGAAACCCAACCATGATGCTACAAATAATAATATCCCCTACACTTCTATCCTTAATTTCAAATCAAACTCATACTTCAAATTTCCAAGACTTTAAACTCCAGAGTTTTGATTCAATAGCACTCCGAATAAATCTTATCCAAGTCAAATCAGAATTAACAAAACTTACAACTATTTTAACATCCATGAACATACAGACTGTGACCTTATTACATCTGAAGAAGACACACCCTCCAGAGCCTCTCAAAACTTTCCCCTCCTAGTTTTAGACAAGGGCATAAACTCCTTTCCTATGAAACTTTTACTATTAATGTCCTCATTCTTGTCAGAAACACCAATCTCACAATAAATGACTATAAAATGTATTCCTTAAATTTCTTTTATAATTCTAATGGAAATATACTAATCAAGGTCTAAAATTTACTTCTTAAACTAAACATTTTTTAGCTTTTAAACAATTATAAAATTTGGACACAAATAAAAAATACTTAAGAACTATCGTGATTCATTAAGCTTATGATTTATCCAAATATAAGATATTTATGTAATTTTTAAAATAAATATCACAAGCATAAATTTGAGGTAAAGGAAATCTTTTTTTCTTGGTAGATTCAATAAAATATAGTTACTTCTTCAAATGCATCATATCAACTATAGCCATCATAATCAAATCTACATCCAACTCTTCCACATTATGCATGTCACTTTTAACTAACTATGCCCTTTTTCGTATTTATCTTACACCTACATGTCATATCAAGTGAATCCTTTAATAGAGAACCAAATGACTCAAAATTGGGAAGACATGCATAACCATATTTAAATATGTGTAAGATGTTCCATATATGAAATAGATTGCTCAGTTTTTTAAATCAATTGATCCAAATTAAGGAGCATGATACAAGACAATAGAAATAATTTGAATCACATACTTGCATTTGTATTAATTTTTTACAAAAAATATTTTATGATAAAAATTTAAAAATTATGTTTTAATATTATTAATTAGAAAAAAAATGTATATAAAAGGAAAAATCTATCTTTTTTTAACCTTTTTTTATAAGAATATCTTTTAATATTACCTTTTTCCTTATGAATTAGAGATTCTTATTGAAGAAAGATAGCTACACCCAGAAGGTGAAGGAAATAAGAGTAGCCCATGTGAATGAAGCAAAAAATGAGGATATGGTCATGATAGAGTTTTAGTTGGGGAATGAAAGTGATGAAGAAGAAATTACTTCTAATGTCGAGGTAGTGGAAGAAGAGGTAGATCAAAAGAAAGAGGTTAATAAGTCCCCAATATTTGATTAAGGACCAAAAGATGATTGTGTGGTACTTGAAGAAGAGATTGGAAGAGTTATTTAATGCAACAAATGAGAAAGTTGTAGTAGTGGATGTTGAAGAGGATAAAAAAAAATGTGAATGTAGTGATGGAGTGTGAAAAGGTTTTAGATAATGAAGATTAGCATGAAGTGGATCTTGGAGTGGTAGAAGACTATAAGGTAAATTCTAAAAATATTGAGTATAGTTTTTTCTTTATTTGCATAAGGGATTTGAGTACTATCTTTGAATATATACATGTATATCATGTTGATGATGCTACAAGATATTAGTGGAGGTGGTCAGTTTGTACTAGATAAGTTTCCACAAAGAAGGAGAGAAGAGCAGAGAGTATTTGTAGGAGAGGAAGAGATAAATTTTGATGGAGGAGAACATACCATGATAGATAAGAATAAAAAATAAGGAAGAGGAGAAGATAGGGCTATTGGTGGTGGATTTTAGATTGTGTTGGGCATAAGTCCATGAGAGAGAAGATAACAAGAGGAGAAACTTGGTGGAGGAGGTCAGCAAGTGTCTAGCTAAGTGTTGAAAGAGGTGAAGCAAGAAAACTTTAAATGTACCTAATGCAACATTGGGGTTTGTTATAGGTGTTTACAAACTAACATATTATTTCAACTACTGAACCCCATTTTTGGAGCCTATGCTCACACATTTCTTACTTGGCATGTCTAATGCAAGAGCATCCTAGTAAATCAACGATCAACATCAAAAAAAAGTATTTTCCATTTTTTTTTTAATGTTAATATTGGAGTTGTGACTTCCCCAAACAACATATTTACAAAATGTTCAAGTAGATAAAATATCATTAATTATTTTGTTGCAACATATATAGAATGGGTATCACAAAAGAGTGTGCAAATAGGATGTTTATATTAAGAGTAACATCACAAGGATCAACACAATAATGGATAGCTAAGAAAAGTGTAACCTCAATACATAAAATATTATTTTATATGTGTTACTAGAAGGTAGGGATAGACCATCACCATGCATCACAAGGGGAATAGTCATGTGATGAAAAAAATAAGTTAGATATGAATTAAAATGGATTATTAGTAAAGCATACATTCTATGATCAATTATGAAAATAAAAATAATATCACCAAAAACCAATGGGTATGAATCATTGTGTGTAAAAACACCTTATAATTATTCAAATATGCATAAAGAAAATTCCAAAATAAGTATTCACAAGGATCTATTATGTAATATTGAAGGAAGAGTGGATAAAGGGAGTGATATACTAAATCTAAACGCTAGGCACATCAAAGAGAGTAATGGTGAATAATAGTAAGAGAGAAAAAGTATAATTAAATTTATAAGGATAAAATTTGAAGATAAAACTTGAGAGGCATAAGAAAAATAAAATTCAACACTTTAATACATAGGAAATAAACACTCCTTATGGACTGGGGTCCTAGCTCAACTGGTAAGAGCTTCTTGTGGTAAAGTACAAAATTAGTGTTATCTCAATGTCAGTAGTCATGTTAAAAATTTTACCAATGCTATACTTGATTCTTATAGTCTAAAAATATAAATTAAATAAACATTTCTAATATAAAATCTATAAAAAAAGTTACAACCATAATAAAATTTCACTTAAAAATTATGAATTAAAACTATTTCTATAGTTAATATATTTATAGAAATTTATAAAGTGGATATATAATATAAATATATTTAAACATAAATTTGATGTTATCTTTTATAAATACTATGGCCTTTTTATCATGTATCTATGACTAATTCTAAAACAAGTGATGCAATACAACAAAGTTTTTGTTAAACATTGTAAGGACAATTTTGTTATTATCCTACATTTATATGTTGATTCTTTATGTGACATCTATGTATGTATGACTCTAATTCTATTGTATAATGAAAAATTAATTAACCAAGAAATATATAATATCTATCTAAAAATGAAGGTATGTATGAAGCATTTTACACAAAGAATAAACTGCTTAAGAAACTTTATTCTTAGTTGATTGACATAATACATTTTTTTTTTTATAATTATACTAATGAAGTATAATTGCAAGCATCATGATATACATGAGGATATATTATGCACAACTAATTTATTGACTCTACTTTTTAATTATTTCATAATTATACTTATTTCTAGTTCTATGTGTCCTTTCTTCCTTTAATTGAATGTATATTTTACAATTCAAAAATAGGTTATATAATCAATACATGAATAGCTCTTTATACATTTTAATATATCATGTATCTTACATGAGCAACACTATGGAAAAATAATAATCAAAACATTATTAAAAGCTATATTTAATTCTTGAGTTTTTTAAATTTTTTCATTAGAACATCCAATTCAAAAAAAATTTTAAAAAAATTCTTTTAATAATGTAACTTTATTCTATTATTATATAAATTTTAATTAAGATTTATAGGAGATACCTAAATATATTTAAGTAACTTTTAAATTTAACTCAATAGAGAAAAAAATACATGCAATGTTTGTTTAAGCTACATTAACAAATATACTCTACCAAATCAATGCTAAACAAAACATTAAATAGAAAATATAGGAATAGCTATACTGACTACAAATAGTAGTTCATGGCATATCATGTGAATTTCATATAGAATTAACAAGATACATATGTAACTGATAAGGATTTTCTTTAGTGATAGTTATAAATTGCTAATTTATTTAAAAGTTTTGTTAAAAAAAATTATGAATATTTTTTTTAAATTTTGGATCTACCATGTTAAGTATTGTATGGGAATTATTACATGTAACCATTTATTTATTTTAATATAGATTCAAAAGAGTTATCTTTCATTAGTCATATTTCCATACACTATGGATGATAACAAGGATCGGGATCGAGCACATTGATAATCATATGGGCTAGAAGAACCTATTTTAATCAAAAGGGATAACCCACAATCTAGTAAATTCTTTATCATATATCTTTTATTATTGTTTTTTATTGGTATATATCTTTCATTAATTTTAAGAAAGTATTCTACTCACAATTTAAAATATTTCAAAATTCTTATTTAAGGATGCTTCTTGTCATCATTACATATAATTAGTTTGTGAATGAATTGAGTAGTAATAAGTAAAAGTCATTTTATATTGATTATATTTTAAAATTGAACATTTCCAAATACAAAACTTAAAAGAGAAAAACTTAATGCTAGGTTTATACAATTAAAAGCTAGGTAGTGGTTGAATCTAGAAGAATCACCAATATGGCTTCATATGTGACAAATTAAATTAAAGAGTACAATCTAGTATTGACATCTTTATTAGTACCCATATGAATTAGTTATTAACCTTATATTATAAGGTATAGCCTACCTAGGACTACATGATAGAAATAAATCTACACAATCAAACAATATCATAGAATTAAAAAATATTTATTTATTAATATCATACAAAATAAATATCAAAAATCCTAGATGGGGTCACCTAATACTATCAAAATCCTAGTCTAAATAGTAGTTCATAATAGAGAGAAATCCTAAAAAAATATTATAAATTAAAAAAAATTATTAATATCATATTAACTAAATATCAAAAGTTTAGATGCTTGGGTCTCATGGCTACAAATCTAAAAAATGTTTATTAAAGCTTGAGAACTTTTTGAAGTGTCTATAAGACTTAGCTTACTATCATGAATATGAAAATCTTCAATAAGATTATAAAGATTATTTCTAAATGAGTTGCATATAATCACAACATAAGTAGGATTATCAAATTTGAAGAAAGCTTTCCATTTCTTTAAAATAAAATTGTTTACGGTTTAATCTTTTCAATCTAGTAAATATTGTATCATACCATCAAAATCATGGTTAGGATTATAAATATGAAGAAAAAGTTGAAACTCTTCATGCTTAAACTTGACACAAAATTTTCTTTATAACTTGTTAACATTTATAAAATATATACAAACCAATTGAGGTTATAGTCACTTAAATTGATATAACTCATGTCTTCCACTTGCTATCAATAATAAATCTATTATCAAACTTACCAACAAAATGGTGTGAAGTTTTTTAAATATTTATTTCTCATATAGAAATCTTATTTTTAAATGCTTAATAGTTGTACTAGGTTGAGTTTTATTATGTTTGGATTAAAAACTATAACAAATGCTAATTTTCTTTGCTTTGCAATCTTTTAGTGAATTGTTATTAACTTATTATAACACATGGGAGGAGCTATGCTATAAGAGGCATGAATAAAATTTTAACTAGATAACATTGTGTATTGTTGAATAGATGTAATATAAAAAAACCTACCAATAAAAAAGACAACCACCAAAAACACAAATATATCCCATGAAAGCATTGCTCTTACATAGAATATTAATCAAGTTTTCTTCCTTTCTTGAAGTGAGTATGAGGTTATCATAGAGCTCTTATTATAGCCTTCCATTGATGTATTCCCAAGTGCAAGTCATCATGACTATGTTAAGTATTACCACATAGTGATTGATGTTGTGAGGTATTATACCATTCAACTAGAAATGACAAGAATGCCATTTATAGGAGATGATATACATGTTGATTCAATTTAAAAACAATATGACCAAAAAAAAAAGCATCCATTAAAGAAAATATATCTAGAGAGATAGAACATCTTGTAAGCAATAAGAAGACAATGAATGGTAGGAAGAGAACATGCAAAGAACATAAATTATAGAAATGAATGCCTAATGAATTCTAATATGCTAAAGAAGCAATAAAGGATTAGGAAATACAATGTGAAAAGGGAGAGATTTTTCAGTCTAAGGAAAAATTTATTATTATTTAAAAAAATATAGTAGTCAAGATAATATGAATGAAGAAGTCATCAACCAATACTTTGAAATTCATTCAGTAATAGTTATGTAAGACACTAAGATGTAGAACATTATTATAAAGGAAGTGGTTCAATACTGGAAGACACTAAGATGTAGAACATTATTATGAAGGAAGTTGTTCAATACCGGAAGCCTTTAAACAACTTGAAATTGTGTGGTGCTCTCTAATAATAGTTATCTCAATTTTTACTAAAGGGGTTGCTCAAAAGTCTATGAAACACTAAAACTTAAATGTCATAAAATCTAGAAAGAGGAATTTCATAAACTTTGTTGGTAAACCAATTTAAACTTCCTTTGTCTAGATTAACGAGTTCCACAAATTCTTGGATAAGCCATTTGAAACATCATCCATTTTGATGTAAATCTAGGTGAATGCCTTCTATAGGTACACAACCATATATTGGTTAAAAATAATTCTCTCTTTCAAATGTCTTGGATTATTCCCTCTTAACAAAGAACATATCTCAAAGCTCTCAAAAAGGAAGGATTTGATTATATAACTCTTATCACCTTTGTTTCAAATAGAGTTGACATATGTCAATTTTATGTGTTTATATAAATTTGTTTATATTAATGATATGAAGTTCTATATCTATTATACTAGATTTAATGACAGTTTTGATTTATATGAAAAGAGACAATTTTTACACAAGTATTATAGAATTTCTTGCAAACACAATATAAGATGAATATTTTGACTACAACTTTTACAAAGATTTTAATTTCAATAGATTTAGAGGAAAAATATAAAATAAAATCTAAATAAAGAAAAACACATGTTAAGGTTGTGAGATTTCCCATTTTACTTTAAAAAAATATAAGAATACCCTATTCTGTCCCGAGGGAAAGAAGATAGAGTGCCATATTTAGTTTGGAAAGAGTTGGAATATCATGGAATCTTTACTCAGATTTTATAAATTATAGTTTTGATATTTTTCTGATACAAGCAGACACAACAAAATCTCTTAAAAGTTTACTGGTGCGTTTTAAAGTTGAATAATCAAATGAATGTTCCATTCTACTGCTAACAGTAAGAGCGTAAATGTGAACGAAATTTCCATTACCAGGTTCATCACAAATTTTAAAAGTCATACATAATTTTGGCAGTTGCCTTCGTTCTGGAACTACTAGTGAAACTGGTAATGCAGTAATTGATGGGGTAAATAAAATACTTGGTCTATGAAACTAATTTCATAATATGAGAGAGAAACAGAAAATAAGTATATTTGCAAACTGTAACAGAAGGCCCTTTGTTGCCCTAAATTTCTGAAAGGCTCAGTTTACAGCATTAGAAAATGGAAGGATGATCTTACCTCTTTACTCCTGCAAAGCCTCCTTCCTCGGCATCTTCAGATCTCTGTACTTGCACGATATTTGCCAGCATTCTTCCAACCTGTGCCAAACCAGGAGCCTTCGAAAAGGGCATCGACATCCATGAAAATATAATGGAAGGGTATTTTTGTCAGACACTATAAATAATTGCAAATACATGGAAAATGTAGAAGCATTGACAAGGCATATCAACTGTGCAAGGCGAAGACCGCAGTACCCTTGTACAGTTGCACGTATTCTTATCAAACCCTAAAAATCTTAAACATTGAGAGCAAGAAATAAAGAGCAGGACCTTGACATGGTAGATCGCTGGACATTGCCCTGTCGCTGTATTTCTTTCAGTTTAAACTGTCAATGCTCTGTTTCCTTCATTACATCTTGCTGTCCTCATAACACCGGCAGAAGGTTTATCATTATCTCGTCTGACAATCTTCACAGATTGAAACAGCACAATCACAAGGCAGTAAAATAACATTAAAAAGAGCATCTTGACTAAAATCAAGAAATTTGATTCGGAGAAAGCAGAAACGTGCAACAGCGGCGTTCCATGGAAGGACTTAAAAATCTACAGGTCACATTGAAAATCTGTGCTAAATCCCAAGTTATTTGAAAAGACAACAAAGGAAAGGACAATGCTCATTTAAGATACTTTGCAATTTGCCATCAGATCTGTAAAAACTGGCGACGGAGAGTCAACTTCAACTTCAATGGCTGTTGAAACCCTCGAAGTTAAATCCTCACACATGTCTTTCTTTGCTTGTTCTCGAGCTCCACATATGTCAAGTGTGCATCATAAAATGTATTATAATCTCCACATGATAGGAGTGCATCATAAAATGTATTATAATCTCCATATGAAAAAAAATACCTGGAAGTTTATCAAATTCTTCCTCGAAAACGGCGTGAGCAGGCAGCCGGGCCGTTTTCGGGGATTGGGAGACCAAAGACCTTTTTGAACAAAACTCATTTTCCTATGCGCTTGCAAAAATATTAACTTAAGCGCTAATAATCATTAAATTGTCTGTAAGTATGTAATTTCCTATGATTAATTTTCGTCGCTTTCATATCAGTTACTTCTTTCGTACCTGGAATTTTTTCTCATTGCCCGAGGAATTTTCCAGTATTTTGAAGCGTACAGAGCTTATTTGATTTTCTGAAGAAAGGTATCTTTACAACTGGGTTTGACCGTAACGTCATAGTTTGTTATTCTCTTTTGAAGGAATCCGTTGCTTATTACGAAAGTAACTGAAAGCCTGTCCGGGGTGTAAGGCTACAAATATGTTACTTCGCAAATGTTTGCTAGCATGTAGGAAAGGATCTAATAATTTATGAAGGGCTTCCAATGGTTATGAGAGGGGTTGTTGATTTAATATTTCTATTTATTGATTTAATATTCATATTTGTTGATTTTATGTTCATATTTTTTTTGACAACATTGAATTAATAGTTGTGATTTTAAAATTTTTATTAAAATGATGACTACTCATAATTGAATGAAATATACCCTTAGTTGTAAAAAGTAGCCAAATACGTGATGCCACATCAATTGCACAAGTATGGATACCCTTTTTGCACGATGATTAGTCTCACCTTTTTTTCAGCTGTTTTGGACAACTTGTAGAAAATTGGGAATAATTTGAAATTCTACATAGGATTTTGAGAAGCGCGAAGTTAGAGTGCTCAACTACAGGGTCCTTTCCCCTACATTGTTTTCAAATGAACTTTAAATCTAGCGGTGTTTTCAGTTATCTTGATATCCTTTCCTTCTATATTCTCTTCACTTTGTTGTTAAGTTCGAACCTATGTAGTTTTATGAAGCTTATAACAGGGAAGGTAATAGAGTAGGAGTAGTGTGCATATCACCTAGTAGAAGGACTTTCAAATAATTATTCGTCTTGATATTGGAGTGTGCCAACAATGTAGTAGAGTATGAGGCCCTCTTATTGGAGTTAAATATTTCCTACAAGCATGGGATCAAATTACTTAGTATATATGGATATTCTGAATTGGTTGTTTCGTTAGTAAGATCTAAATACATCACCAAGAATATGAAAATCGGGCAATGTAGAAATGAAGTGTGGGACACAATTGATTTTTTCACCGTATTTTCAATAGATTGAGTGGATAGATCCAAGAACATCATGGTATAGTTTTTAGAAAATATTTCCTTAAAAATAATGATGTGACATTCATTGACATATCAAAGGTAGAAGTCAAAACTAGACCGTAAGTCCCCGATAACATTTTCAATTGGTAAGTCTTTGAGGATGATCGCAACTTATTAAAATTCCTACGCTATTAAGGCATATATGAGTCCCGAGAAATATATTTCAATACCTATATAGAGGAAATTGATGGAAAGAAGATAGTGTTTGGGAAAGATATTGTTCAATTGAAGACTAATAAAATTCCAAAGGGGCTAGCTGCATTAGAAAGAGTATTTGATAAAGATGATAAGATTGACATCAAAATAGCACCACTCAAGGAAGAATATATTGAGAAGGTACATTTAGGAACTAGAAATTTCCTAAAGGTGTATACATTAGGAATAAGCTCACTCCAAAAACTAGGGACAATCTAATAACATTTTTAAGAAAGTACAAACATGTATTTGCATGGTCATACAATGAATTGAAGGCTTATAGAGAAGATCTATTTCAATATAAGATCACCTTGAAACCTGATGCTAAACTATTTAGAAAAAGGTAGAGGCCTTTAAATACCACTTTGGCCATTAAAATATGGGAAGAACTCATGAATCTAAGAGATTGGGGAATAGTCAAGCCTATAAGGCACTCAACACATGTATCAATTGGGGTACCTGTAAGAAAGAGAAATGGAGACATCAAACAGTGTGTGGACTTTAGAAACTTAAACATCTCTTCATTTAAAGAAAACTATACACTCCCAAAGATGGAGGCCCTACTATAGAAGGTGATTGGGTGTGATTTTCTATCAATGATGGATGGTTTCTCTCGCTATAACCAAGTCAAAGTTAAAGATTTATAACAATACAAGACAACCTTTACCACTCCTTGGGGGAACATATGTCTATGTAAGAATTACTTTTGGTTTGATCGATGTTGGAGCTAATTTTCAAAAAGAAATGGATGTGGTGTTTTTTGAATTAATTAATGTGCTCATGGTAGTTTGTTAGGATGAATTGTCTGCATACCACAAGAGGGGTGAAGATCATTTTAATCACTTGGAGAAGATATTCTTAAAAGATTTGGAGTATGGGATATATTTGAAACTAAATAAATGCCATTTTGGTTTCTCTAATGGAAAGTTATTAGGGAAAATTGTGTTTAAAGAAGGAGTAAAAATTGATCTTGAGAGAGTCGCTACCATTAACAAGATTCACATCCCAAAAAGAGTAAAATAAATTTACTTATTTTTTGGAAAAATCAATTTTGTAAGGAGATTTATTTCTCATTTTGTTGAGATTGTGAAATTGATCTCTAGAATGCTAAAGAAGGTTGTAAAATTAGATTTGACTATTGAAGCTCTAGATGCATTTGTGGCCTTCAAAGGATAAATTAAGGAGGCACCTATATTGATGTCTCCTAATTTTTCTAAACTATTTCAAATCTTTCCTTTTGACTCCTTCCACACCGTTACTTCTATCATGTAGCAAAAGAATAAAGAAGGTCATGAGTAGATTATTTCCTTGTTTAGAAAGTCTCTAAAAGATGTCAAGAGGAAATGTGGCATTAATGAAAAGAAGGCATATGTACTGGTCAAAGCGGGAAAATATTTGAGACCATATCTAGTAGGAGAAGAAGTGATAGCTTAGGATGCTAATGCAGTAGTGGAAGACATTTTTAGGAAAATAGAGTGATAGGAAGAAGATGAAGATGGATAAACAAAGTGAAGGAATTCTATATCAATATTCAGATAACCAGACTTGTGAGAGGAAAAATCTTAGAAATTCTCATGGCGGAAACCAATCTAGAGGCCGCACAAGTAAATAGTATAACGTGTAAAGATATTGTTATGAGTATTTAAAGGGTTCCTTGGTACAAAGAAATCATGTACTATTTGAAATAAATGAAATGTCTAGAAAGTTTGAATGAAAATCAAAAGAGGTCCCTAAAGTTGCAAGCATCCAGATATGTTCTCATAGAGGGTGACTTACATTGGAAAATTTAGGATGGAGTGTTGTTATTCTATCTAGATGAGAATCAATAAAAAATGATATTAAGATAAATGCACAATGACGCATATTGTGGTCACTTTTCTACTAGAAACATAGCTCATGGAATACTTAAAGTAGGATACTAATTGCCTTGTGTTTCTAGTGATGCATACAAGTATTTTAGAAGATGTGAAGCTTGCCATAATTTTCAAGGAAGCTAAAATTTCAAGGAGCATTTCCTTTGAGACCAATGGAAGTATATGAGCCTTTTCAACAATGGGATCTTGACTTCATACGAGAAATTGTAGAAAAATAAAGTGGAGGTCATTGTTGGATATTTCTCTCCACTGCCTATTTCATTAAGTGGGTAGAATCCTTTCCCACTAATTTGGAAACTAGTAAAGTCATGATCAAATTCTTGATGGAGAACATCTTGACTAGGTTTGGAGTACCCTATAGGATTATAACTGATAATGGAATGTGTTTCAGATCAGATGAATTTTAAAAAAATTACGAAGACTAATGTATCATGATTTCTTATGCTTCACTATACCTTCCTCAAGGAAATGGGTAGGCAGAATCAAGTAATAAGAGTATCCTGAAAATCATTAGGAGAATACTTGTAAACAAAAAAAGGGCTTGGGATTATAAGCTAAATTTTTCACTATGGGAATATCGTGTCACTACTAATAAGTCTCCCTTTGATTTACTGTATGGAAAATAAGAAAATTTACCATTAGAAAATTTGTTGACAATTCATATGTAGGTGATTAATAAAGAAGTTGAATTCCTTAATCTTATGGAGGAAAGGCTTGTACAATTAGCTGAATTAGATGAGGTGAGGTGAGAAGCATAGAAATGCAATCTTAGGATTCAACAACGAATGAAGGTTTTTCATGAAAAGAAGTCCTATGACAAAAATATGAAGAAGGGGATTGGGTTCTGGTGTGGAGTGCTAAAAATTGGGACAAAGGAAATCATGGTAAGTTTGAATCTACGTGGATTGGACAATATGTGATTGTAGGCAAAGGAGGAAAGGACTCACATTATCTAGAAAATACAACACAAGAGGATCAAGAATTACTAATGCATGGACAGTTCTTGAATTATTTCTTTTAATAGAAAGAAGATATTTTCCATTCATAGTAGATTAGGATTCACTTTCACCATTTTAATGTATATATCCTACCTAGACATTTCACTTTTCCAACACGTTGTTGGTCTACCATTACAAAATATTTTTTGAGATCTTTCTATGCCCACAATGGACATAATTCCCAAGCCATAGCCATTGTTGGGACACTAAATTTGGGAAAAATTTAGTGTTCCCTTAGAAAAAATAACAATGAAAAGTTTTGAGTAGTCATCTTCCATTGTCCCCTTCCATAGGTCATCACCAAGTTTTTTTATTTTGATCCTCCATAGGTTGAAGCTACTCAAGTTTTCTTTGCATAATTTCTAATGAATACCATTCTAATACATTTCGTAAATAACATAAAGTTGCAAGAGATGTCCCTTTTAAACATATTTCACTATTTCACTAATCCCAAAATTGTAGGCTATAAAAAAGAAAACTTCTCATTGTTTCATTGAGCCATAAACAATGAGTTGTGAAATTATGAAATTGTTTCTATTTTGTGAGAGGTAAGTTTCATTGTTGAGAAATGGAAAATTTGTTTTATTTCATGAGGATTAGTTTTCATTATGGAGAAATAGTGAAATGGTTATTTTACAGGTAGTGATCTCTATTGCGGAAAAATGGCAAATTGTCCCTATTTTTCTAGAGGAAATTGTGACATGTCAAATTGGCAAAAAGATTAATAATGATAGTCAACAAGATGAAGGGGCACATTTATAGAGGTGACATGCATTAAATTAAAATGGAGTGGAATGATTGCAATTTTTCTCAGCAAAAATATTGAAGGGGCCAAAATAATTGAATTAAAATATAGTGAAAGCTAGTGTATATGTGAAAAAAATTTGTGATGAGACTAATTCATTGAAGTGGAGAGATAATTTGGAGTAAAAGCTAGGTGTGTGGAAGCTTAGAAAACATAAAAAGAGTGATAAGTAGGAGATATTTTCCACAGCAAGTCAAATTGTGATATTGCTATCAAGATTCAACTGTGTAGTTTTTTGAGTCAAACTCATTGACCCATGATTCATGAGTAGTGGTTCACACAAACCCATCTCTCATGAGAATGAATGGAACACTTAGCACTCATTGGATCTAGGTGATGGTCACAGAGGTGAAGCACCAGGACTTCCTGGGAGGTCACCCATCCCAGTACTACTCCAACTCAAGCACACTTAACTACAGAGTTTCCTCCATGGATAGAGTGGGTTTAGCCATGGAGGAAACTCCGTAGTTAAGTGCACTCAAGCTAGAGTAGTACTAGGATGGGTGACCTCCCAGGAAGTCTCAGTGCTTCACCTCTGTGAGCATCACCTAGATCCAATGAGTGCTAAGTGTTCCATTCATTCTCATGAGAGATGGGTTCATGTGAACCACTACTCATGAATCATGGGTCAATGAGTTTGACTCAAAAAAATACACAGTTGAATCCTGATAGCAATACCACAATAAAAAGAGTGCTCAAATTATGCAATAGGAGATACCAATAGAGTTGTAGCATTGGATGCTAAATTCTCAAGGTTTTTATTGGAGTCACGTGCAATCTCAGATAGGAAATGGAAGGATCATTTGAGTCACAAGCCTACCATCCTCAATTATCATTGCCCTACTCATTTTAAGGTTTCATGATGGATTGATGGATATCTTCATCCTCCAAAGGAGAAGACCTAGACTAAAGAAGAAGCACATGAGGATGCCCCTGAAGAAACATGAGAGACATGATCATGTGGCCTCATTGTTTTTTGTTATGTTTTACTATTTTATCAAATGTTGTTAAAAGTTCATAATTAAAAATGATTTTATTTATGAAATGATGCATTGTAATGATTTGAATCTTATTTCTTCTTTAAATTTTTTTTTAAAGGAGAGACCAGGATTGAAATTAAAAAAAATATTATCATATTCAAAAACACCACTAACTATCTATAATAATTATCAATTTTTATAAACTTAATACAATCAATAATTTTTCTCAAATTTTCTTGTAGAAGATCTTTATTCAAGAATAGTTCTCTATGATTTTCATTTAAAGTAAATAAATGATTTATTAAATCTTTATAACACATAATTATTTGTTTTCATGGTAGTTTAAAAAATAAGATACATTTGAGAGTTTCATGTCCTCATGTTACTTGTTTGACTAGTCTTTTCAAGAAAAGTTAAATTAAATTAGACTTATTATTCTGGCCAAGAATAGTTAAATAGTATTGAAGTTTAGAATAGCTGACAAATTCATCAATGTGGCCAGTTTAAAAAATGTTTCATAGATTTATAAACAAGGTCTACTAAAGGTGACTCTATAGACCAAAAAGGAAGATGGAACTGGTCAATTACCTATAAAATTTCTTTAGAATCATTCACAACATAATAATATCAAGTAGAAGATAAGTAGAAAAAATATCAAGATAGTTACAAACAAGAATTAAGAAAGTAGCACCAGAAGGAAGATAGAGAGAAGAAAGAGTCAATTAGTCAATTAGAAACCATGAAAGTTGTATATAAAAATTGAAGAAATTGTAGAAGTAGAAAGAAGATACTAAGAAATAAGGAATCAAGTAATCAATAGAAAATCAACTATTTCAAGAATACATGCCATATTGAGATAGAGAATAGGAGTAAGCTATAAGTAGAATATATACATATGTAATAAAAGGCACCAACTTGGAGACTTGGTTGGTAAGAAGGTGTACTTGCCTAGGTTGGAGCCTGAAGTGTAGAAGATTCTAACCATAATTTGGTTAATCTTGTTCATTGGCCAAATCAGTTAGAGGGTTTAAGTGTAGAGATCAACATACTCTTAGAACTTTCAAATCTATTGATTTGGGAACCAACAAGTGCTAAAGATCTATTCTAGTAGGATTGTTGAGAAGGGTTCCCTCTTATCATTTCTCAGTATCCTCATTTTCAATCTATTTGCAATAGATTTCTTGAATCTAGATGGAGCAAAGTTGAGTATTTTAAAATTACTTTGAATTTGGGACCAGGAGAAGGGGCTATATGGAAAGATCTACATGTGTGGCCTCTAAGAGTATCACTAGAGGCCAATGAGGATCTTCCTAGGATTCTAAGAGGAAGATTTTTTAATTCCCTGAATGATGCAAATATTCTTTCTCGCGGACCTAATTCGAAGGGGAAGTTTTCAGTTTCTATAGGATATCTAGAGTTGGATTGACCTTTAGGACACACACACACACACACACACACACACACACACACACACACACATACACACACACACACACATATGTATATACATATATATACATATGTTTATATATACACACACACACACACATACACACACACACACACACACACACACACACACACACACACACACACACACACACACACACACACACACACACACACACACACACACACACACACACACACACACACACACATTGTTGGAAATATTCAAGAGTATCCTATGCTGATACTTGGACTTTCTGATTTGGACATTCTATTGTGATGGTTAGGACTATACATTATGTTTATGCTTTATGGATGATGTTATGTTTATCAGATGATTAATATGCTCATTTATGGTTATATCATTTATATATTTATGAGATTTGAAAATCATCTATTTTTATATGTCTTATGGATCTAACCCAATGATTTAAATACTAACCATTATCATGATCTTCTATGTTGCATGGATATGTGATTGATGTGTTTTTATGACTCAGGATGAAGTCGTAGTTACTCACTCAGTTGAGGTCCACACGATGTATCGATCCTAGTCATCTACTTGCATATATTTGATTTGTATATCCATATGTATATGTATGTATCTCTTCTTGGTGATGCAGGATTGCGGGTACCGGGTATCATCTCCACCTGGCTTCACAGGTCTGAGCGATCTCTCAAAATCCTCGATCATTGTTGTTGTTATGGAGATATCACCAGGTTCCACAGGAAGAAACCTCACCTTTGATCCTTTTACCCTTAGGTGGGAGGTGTCGAGTTAGTCCCTTGTGTGGAGGCATTATGCGATCTTGTAGCTGGTTGATTTGTGGATCTGGTAGCTAGGTCTTGTCTTCATGGCATGTTCAAAGTTGTAAGTAGATTTTTGATAGGTATGACTTAGTAATTTATCATTATTAAAAGTTACGTATATGCATACTAGTGTGAACGAGTTGGTATGTGATTTAAATCGTGAGATTTAATATCATTAATAATAAATAATATATTTTATAATAATGTTATTTTAATATTTAATATTAATAATAATGTGTATGATTTATGGTATATGTACCATAAGCATATGGGTGCACACATATGCCTATGAATACATATATTAATATATATTATTATATAATAAATTAATTATTTGTGTGAAGGAAATTATTCTTATGTTATTATTATTAGTGGTAAATAGGATTGGTAAATTCTATTACCATGGCTAAGTAAGTTAGGAAATTAATATTTAAGAATATATTCTCTATTTTGTCATCCTTAAATTTAGGAGACAAAAAAAATAAAATTAAAAGCTTATTAAATAAAATATGATTACCCCTTACGGGAATGGTTTTACAAACCATATTATTAACTATATTATTAACGGGTGAGAGGTTGGGATGGTTGCACAATTGGTTTACCCGTGCAACCACCACCTCCATTTTATTTACCGGAAGATTTCTTGTGTAAGGGAGGGGAGGAAAATATATATATATATATATATATAGAGAGAGAGATATATATTATGATTGCCAGAGAAAAAATTTGGGGAGATTCAGAAAAGTTTGGCATTTGGATTTTGGAAAATAAAGGCTGGAGAGTTCATCCAGGAAGAGTTTGAGGCTTGCTGGAAAGAGACAGAGAGGAAGGATTCATCTTCATCAACCGGATTCCGCAGGACTCCAGGTTGGATTCCATCCTGAGAAATAGGTTTAATTTAATAGTATGAATGTGATTTTTAGATTGGTTGAAAGTTTCTGTATGTGTGTTATTATTGCAAAACATAGGTGTAATGTCGTATTATTATTGTATGGTGTAGGGTGAATATATTAATGTGTTCTGTAATAGTATATTATTGCAGACGGTTGATAGATTAATGTATTCTGCAATAACGTATTATTACAGAATGTTGAAGTATTAAATGTATTATTATAATATGTGAAACATCATTGCATTATTGGTAATAGTGTGTGTAGTATGATATTATTTTGTCAATCGTCTGTACATTATACAAATGTTGTATTAGTGTAATACAAATGCTATATTATTATATTATTCCATCATTTAATATTCTATCAATACAAACATTTTAACATTTTAATATGAATTCATTTGGTGACGTTTATACAATATAAATATTATTTCGGTTTCTGAAATATACATGTTTCAATAAAACATTTGAGTTATGTTTTATTTTTATTTTAAAAAAAATATAATAAAATAAAATGTCAATAACATTTAGTAAAATCATTTAAACTTTTAGTAAAATATAGGAGAAATTATAGGAGAATAATAAGGAGGAAATATAGGAAAATAATAAGGAGGAAATATAGGAGAAAAATAAGGAGAGATTGTAGGAGGAAAATAAAATAATGAAATACTAAATAGCCTATTTAAAAATGACTTTAAATCTATTTTGTTTTCTTTTATTATTTTGTGGTAGTTTGTTTTTAGTGAATATTAAATTTGGAATATTGAAATTTCTATTAAATTTAGTTATTATTTAGTAGGAATTTCATAGTATAGTTTAGTTTATAAATTTGTGATTTTTAGATTTTAGATTTTCATAAAACCAGACTTAGCCAAATTTCAAGATTAGACAAATGTCAGGCCTAGACTGAAATCTAAGAAGCGTTATTTTGGCGTATGGAAATTTGTGAAAACCTTAAATGTGTTTGGCAGAGGTTATGTCCAGTGCATTTAGATGCCTTAATAGGGTTAGGATGTGTTTAGGAAGTAGTTTAGGGTTAGGGTTGTCTAAAGGATCAGGACATTCTAAATATCCTTAAACGTTCCTAATTTCCCTAAACATTCATAAACTATCTTATTAGTTTCTACTCTTTGATGCAGTCTTACAAATGTGTTTATGATATGTTTTACTATGTTTGTGATGTGATTGTGACATGTGGGTTAAGGGTAGGAAACCTAAGAACCCCTAAGTGAGTGGCTCTCAGTGCGGGGTCGGGGCCCTAAAGTGGCTAGACCAGGATAACCGACTGAAGAGTTATTTAACAAGTGAAAACTTAATTAAACTTATGGGAATGGGTTAAAACATTAAAAAGATTAAATGTGCCTCGCCCATGCCATTAGTGCTAGTAAAGGCTATGGATGGGAGTGGGAGAAGGTACCTATGCGTAGGTATGATCGAATGGCACTTGTCTGTATGAAAGGCATTTGATTCCGCATGTGCCTACTTGGGGGCCGGGGCCCAGTGTGGCTAGTACCAGGACAACCCAAGGGGTGAGGGCTATGCGATGACACTCAATTAGGTTGTTGCTTAGGATTTTCTACCCAAACCTTAGAACCCTTGTGAAGTGAACCTCATTTGTGGAATTGTTATTCAACCCTTTGTAAAAACCTAGTAAGTTACTTCTTTGTGGGCTTGGTGTTTATCTCCTAGCACGGGGGAGTGGGCCTTTTAGGTATCCACATGGTTGGGTGGTAAATCTTTTATCGAGGTATCTTTTGGCGGATGCAGTGTTTGGAGATTCATGCTTGCTTATGTACCAGTTTTGAAGAATGAAGGCTTTGTAATTATATTTCATTTTGTAAAATTATTGTTACCTCCCATGAGGAGATGAATGTAATGTAATCATTGATGTGATTCAAAATGATGTATGGGTAGACTTAGGAAAAAGGGAAAAGGGAAATGTGAACTTTATGTTTAAGATGTATGTTGGAAAAGAAAAAGGATTTTGTAACATTCCAAGTTATGTAGTATATGTGAAATGTATTTAGATGAGTTTTATTTGATTTTAAAAAGTTATATTGTTCATAAAGGATACTTAGGAATATAGATGTTTAAATGGAAAGTTGAAATGAAAATATTTTGTATTTCTTAAAGATATGATGTAATTTGTTTTGAGAACTTTATCTTGTTCTTAGTTTACTTAATGGCCTTAAATGAATCATGCATTAAATAAAAGGGAACCTTGGAGGAAACTAAGTTTAGGTTTTGTTCATATTATTGTTTTGAAAATTTTAAAAAATAAATAAATTTTTGCTTAGGTTTTCTTTACAAAGAGAATCTTTGTTCTCTTCCCGGTTCCCTTGCGGGGCATGACAATATATATATATATATATAGACACACACACACACACACACACACACACACACACACACATTGTTGGAAATATTCAAGACTATCCAGGTTACTGAGAGGGGAGGGGTGAATCAGTAACTTCAAAACTTTTAACAAATTCAGATCTTAACCATATTTCAAATAGCATTAGATTGATAATCTGACTGCATGTATGAGTAATAGAAAGAATAAAACATTCATAACACTTTGAACACAGAGATTTGGTGACCTAGAAACCTTCCAAGTAGAAAGTAAAACTGTGGTGGGGATGATACCCACAAAACTTCAATACTGCAGTATAAAGTTTGCCAGTTAAGGCTTACAATCATCACTTCTGATGATTTGCCCTGATAGGAGCAATAAGGACTGCTAGGTCCACCTTGTTAGAGGATTTAAAAACATACAATAAAGTATGCACTCGGTTAGAGATTTTACAAAGACTGTTAAGTCTACCTGGTTAAAGGATTTTAAGCTGATTCACCTGTTAGGATGAAATAGTAGATCTCTTACTTGCAACTATACTTGCTGATTGGGATTCTCTGATGTACTGATCACCTTCTATGATAGATAGATCTTTGCTGCTTCTTATACTATTGTAGCCCTTTGTAATTCACTTATCTCTGCCTTTATCTCTTTTTCATACTTCGCTACTTCACACCTTGGATATGATACAAAACATTGTTTATATATCAATCCAAAACAATTACAAAATAATTACAAAGTTAGCTCTTAACACAAATATTACTGAGTCGGCCCAAATATAGTTACCTGGTTACTGAAAACTAACTCGGTGACTTTCTGATACTTGGCATCCACTGTGTTACTCGGCATTGTCATGCTCTCGGTAGAAGTGGAGGCTCGGTCCATAGTAACCACTTGGTTGTAGTTTCAAACTCGGTATATACTAGAGACTCGATAGATATAGTGTCACTCGGTAGAAACTGAATTCCCTATTTACCATGCTGGCACTTGGTAAACACTGCTCATTTCATCACTCGGTAAACACTATTCTGTCTGCTCGGTAAACACTGTCCTGTCTACTCGGTAAACACTGTCCTATCTACTCGGTAAACAATGTCTTGTCTGCTCGGTAAACACTATCTTGTCTGCTCAGTAAACACATAGAGTTTGAATAAGTGTTGTCACTAATGACAAACATACTTAATGCCAACAATCTCCCCCTTTGGCATTAGTGACAAAACACTTATTGCCCAAAACTTATATACACAATCATGCTGATACTGGTTTTGATTTTTCAAAAATTTGTCTTTGTCATACTGCTGTATATACATGTCATGTCTCCCTTATACAGTATATATACAAATATCTTATTTCACCTCATACTCATATTTCCTATTTCTCTCATATACTTTCTCCCCCTTTCATATCTCATATACTTTCTCACCCTTTTTGACAATAATTCCAAAGGTGTATACACAAATATTTTACAAGGAGATACCAAAATGTGAGAGAAAATCAGAATGCACCTTTCCAATTAGTGCTAGAGTTCTATCCCAATTTTCTTGTAGAAGCTTGCATGTATGGAGTGCAACTTGGACTTCTGCACATAGTTCAATCATGTGATCTGCAATTGAAAATTGATTGTCATGGATCAATGTTTTTGAGTATGCAATATGCTTCTGCATTGTATCCATGATGGGAAGGATCACGTTCTGAATATCTATTAATGTTGATCCGATCCTTGCATCTTCTTTCAATAACTCTGACTGCTTATCAGATAGGAATCTAACTGTCATATGATGTGCAGAGCTTGAACTAGGTTCAAGTTGCAACTTCTATGCACTGATCTTCAAATCCTCATCAATCTTATTTATTTTGTCTTTAATCTCCTTTGAGAACTCAGCAACATTACATACTTTGACAAAAAATGATGTTACCTTGGAATAGGAGGACTCAATGCTAGTCAAAACTGAAGATAACCCTGCCTGATTGATAGCTATTTGCTAAGCAATGTGCTCAAGCACTTTATTTTCAAACTTTTTCTCAGCCTTCTCAAGCAACTTATCTGATCCAGAGGAATCCTCATTGAACTTTTTTACTGCCTCTGCCAACTGCAACAAAATGTGTTGAGAGGAATCAACTTCAACACCTATTGTTTCTGCCAAAATGTTCTTGGCATCCTCAATGATCTTATATTCCTTATCTCTTTCTTCTTTTAGTTTCTTCTACTTTTCTTTCTTTTGGAGGAGTTCACCAACTATTTGCATTTGGTCTGCTGTGAGGTTTGCAAATTCTAATTGGGGAATTTCTATCTCCTCATCTAAATCTATATCTTCTACTACACTCTTACTCAAAAATTTTGTACTCGGTTGAGTCTTTATACTTATTGCCTTTGTAGTAGAAATTATTGTAGACACAGTAGGACTTGTAGTGAAAACTGATAAACTTCCAACTGATGGGATGCTAATTGGAATACTTGATAAATAAAAAATTGAAGTATTTACAACTGTAGAATCTGAAGTACTTACTGCTAAAAAACTCAAAATTGAAGAAGGTAATGAAGACTGCAACTCGGTGGAAGGAGGCTGAAGCTTGGTAGATGAAGTGGTAGCCACTTCTGTCATTGATACATTGAGCTGTACTAGTGCTGATTGGACATTTGATGTATCTGAAGGAGTTGTCACAATCACACTTGAAGTTTTCTCTAGGCTAGATGTAGCAATTTTTACTGGAGAGTGAGGAAGTGAGGCAATTACCTCTGCAACTATCCGAACTGGATCATCTTTCTCAACATTCTTCTTAGGTTCCTCAGTGGCTTCTTCTATCTCAACATTATCAATCTGAACTACTTCTTCTTCTTCTTCATCACTGTCATCTTCAATATCTTTAATTATCACAGTTTTAGTACTCAGTTTGTGAAGATGATAGATGTTTTTCCAAGTAAAATTTGCACTCTTCACAACCGACTGTATATCCTTGATCAAAATCAAACAACTGTTAAATTTTAGTGTCATCTTATGCTCATTTTCTATCAATGCCTTACTTATTTCAACATTTTTCAAACTTGGCATCAACTGTCTTAAGGTTTGAGCATATATGTCCTTGATAGTTTGCCTTGCATTGGACCATCTCATCTTGACTTGGTTTAATAAGACTCTTGGGATTTGAGAAGCCATATCATCTAGTGAGTACTTCCATTTTCCCATTTTCTCAATAAAAACATCTTCAATTTCCTGTTGCTTTGCCTGTGACCTTGTTTCATATTTGAGAGATTTGAATTTGCAATTCCAGATCCTTCTCTCAAATCCTTAATCTTTTGTTCAAATGAGGGAGGAGGCCTTTTGAGTACTATATCATCATTGACTTTACCTGCCTTGTCCCTTGATCTTTTCCTTGTGAATACTGCAGTGGGTTTCTTGGGTTCCTTGGTGATAGTTACCTTTCCTTTCTTCTTTATAGGCACTAGTTCTTCTTTACTCTCATCCTTTTCTTCTTCTTCTACAATATCCTCTCCTATGCTCTCGGTTAACATTAGAGGTGTGCTAGATTGCATCTTGGCCATCCTCTTTCTACCTTTGTTAACTACTCGTGGAAGTTTTATGCTTAGCTCAATTCTTATCTTAGCTTCATCATATGTTCCAAAGTATGGAGCCTTTGGATCAACAGGTTGATTTACTAGGGCTTCAATTATATCCTTTGTTTCATCAATGTTTACCTCATAAGGAAGAGGTTTCACCCATACAATCCTAGGCCTTACTGCCTGAATGTATACTCTATCACAATCAACCATGAAACAAACATCATCTTTATAATCTTCCACCAGTTTTAGTGGAATCTGGAATATGTTATTCATCTTTTTCTTTAAAAGATTCAAAATATTTATCCATTATGTTTACAAAATTTTCACCCATTTCTACAATATATTCATTTATCTGATAAAGAACAAGCACATCCTTTCTCCATTTTACCATGCCTTTTGATGGGAAAAACTTTTGAGCATAGAAAAATAAACAAACCAACAATGAGCCAAACTTACATGGATTGTTCTTTGAGGTTTGAATGCTCTCCATATTCTTGTTGAACTGTTTCAACAATAAATCTGCTAGGTCAAATGACAGATTGTTCTTCACAATTTTATAAGCTAGGTCAACTGCTTCACACGGAACACTATTCTACCGACTTGAACTATATATCTTGTGAGCTATGACATATGTGCCAAATTTTAGTTCTACATCGGTAATACTATTTATTCTCATACCTCTATCATCCCATTTGGCTAGGGTTTTCTTTTCCAGCTCTACCCAACCTAGGGTTTTTGCAGATTTAGCCTTGGCAAGCATGGGAAGAGTAGTGATTCGGTGAATCATCTTCTTTGTTATTTCCACTAGTTTCTCAAGCCAAATTTTACCTTCGTGCACTCAACTTAGGATATATCTAATCCATTTTATCTGGAAACTCTGAGGCAAGTGGGTGATATGTGTCAAACCCTTATCTTCCAAATGTTTATGTTCCAGTTTGAGAACACCATCAACACACAGTTCATCATGAAGAACATCTATCTCTAGGGTTCCAAGCTCTTGAATTGTACCTTTAATATGACTACGAATGTCATTTACAAGAAGTACCTTTGGAGGAATTTGAGATTGAGCTCCACTCGGATCTAGGGTTTTTGCAATCATGGGCACGAGTTTGAAATCTAACGCTTTCCATTCTCCTTGAACTAAGATTTCCAAACCTTTCTTTACTTTGGTGCTGGATGATGCCATGGTAGCTCGGTAGAAAAAGAAAAATTCTTTGAAGAAATTTCTGTTGCAAAATTTTGCTTCGAATCACTTAATTGCACTAGAAATTTCTCTGCTTAATATGCTGATATTCGCGGTGAAGAATGAACTTGATTTCATGCTTTTTGTTAAAATTTTGTCATTAATGCTCCATAGGAATTAGGGTATTGCATTCAACAGAATGTCATCCATTATGCATTAAATGCTTGGTGAAGATTTTGCAACATGGAGAACATATGAATTCATACTGTTCTGACCTTACTCGGTAACCAAATGAAATTAGGTTACTCCTGACCTTGCTCAGTGGTAACTGATACTGACCTTCTTGTGATCCTATTGTATCTTGAATACTAATTTGGATCTTTCTTCCTTTCAGTTCAGGAACTGTTTGGAATATGTCTATGAAGATACAGTTCCAGTGCTTTCTTGGAGACTTAGTTAGAGTTGATAGAGCCACTCTCTTCATGAGTGACTTCATTACTTGGACTAGTTTTCTCAGTAGGTTTAGGAATCCACTGTTGTCTCATCTACTTCCTGATGCTATCTACTTTTGCTTTCTTTTCATCTTCAACTTTGCCTAAATTCATGCAATTTTTAGCTATGTGACCAAGCTTCGTGCATTTATAACATCTTATGGTAGTATCCCTTTTTCTCAAGTGATGTCTTACACAATTCATGCCAATATGTCCATATTCTCCACAGTAATGACACCTACCCCAAGTGTTGTAATCCCAACCAAATATTTCTTTCACAATCTATTTTGCTGGATTGGGTGTTTTAGTTCTGCATTCTGATGCCTTGTGATCTTGCTTGTTACATTTGTGACATTTGCCTTTAAATCTTGGTTTATCCTTGCATTCATTTTCTTTATGACCATGCTGATTGCAATTGTAGCATTTTCCATTGAATTGTGCTTTTCCATTGCTCCAACATTTGTTTGAAGTATGGCCAATTTTTCCACAGTGATTACAAGTGGGTTTTTGATTCTTTTGAGTACCTTGTTTGGAGGATTCATCTTCCTCTTTGATGAATTTTTTGATAAAAATGATAAAGAAAATATTAAGGAGCCGGAAGACTATGGTACATTTTCTTATGTTGAACATCTAGAGTACCTACCAAAGCCATAGGCTGAGTCAACTGAGCATCAGTAAAATAACACCGAGGAACAACAAAGGGAAACTGAGGATTAGGAAGAAGCTATCAAGCAAGGAAATGAACCTGAACAAAATGAAGAACAAAGAAGAGATCAAGTGCTAGCAAGATTTGTCAGAAGACATCTTCCTAAGAATCAAATCATTGGAGATAAGCAAGTAGGCATGATGACAAGAAGTAAGTTAAGACAAAATGTATGCTTAGTTTGTGAGTTTGAACCTAAGAATGTTAAGGTTGCACTTGAGAATGATGAATGGATCAATGTTATGAATGAAGAGATTGAAAAAATTGAGAAAAATAAGACATGGACATTAGTACCTAGGCCAAAAGATAAAAATGTTATTGGTACTAAATGGATTTTCAGAAATAAAATGAATGAAAATGGAGCGGTTACAAGGAATAAAGTTAGACTTGCTCGCAAGGGATATGCACAAGAAGAAGATATTGATTATGGTGAAACTTTTGCACCTATTTCTATACTAGGAGTCCACATGTTACTTTCATATGCTGCACATAAGAAATTTAAGGTATATCAAACAGATGTTAAGTCATCTTTTTTGAATGGAATACTAGAAGATGAGGTCTACATCGAACAACCAGAAGGATTTATTGATCCGAATCAGAAAGACATGGTATGTAGACTACATAAAGCTTTATATGAATTGAAGTAGGTACCAAGAGCATGGTATGAAAGGTTACATACTTATATTTTAAGTATTGGTTTTGTAAGAACTAGTGAAAACAACAATTTGTACATGAAAGGAGGATCTGATGATGCTATTTTGATTGCTAAAATATTTGTGGATGATATAATCTTTGGAGGACAAGATCATATTTTTAAATCTTTTACTGATGAGATGAGAAAGGAATTTGAAATGTCAATGCTTGGAGAGATTAAATTCTTTCTAGGTTTGCAAGTTATTCAACAGAATGATGGAATTTTCATCACACAATCAAAGTACATAAAGGAAGTATTGAGAACATTTGGCATGGAAGATGCTAAACCAGTAGGAACAATGATGGTTACAGGCTGAAAATTGACAAAAGATGATGAATATATAGAGGTAAATCAAACATTGTACTAATTTATAGTTGGTAAAATGATGTATGTAGTACACAGTAGGCCTGATATTTCACATGCAGTGGGGATTGTGGCTAGATTTTCTACCAATTCAAAGGATTCACATATGGTTGCAGTGAAAAGAATCTTGAGATACCTAAATAAAATAGAGGATTATGGTTTATGGTATCCTAAGGAAGGAAAATTTGAACTAAGAGTTTACATCGACGAAGATTGGGCTGGAAATATAGATGAAAGAAAGAGCACAACCAGAGGAACATTTTTCTTTGGTGAAAGACTTGTAACTTGGACAAGTAAGAAAATATTGGAAATTTGGCTGAGTTAGATATCTATTTTTTGTCATTATGGCAACATATAATCTATATGAAGACCGCATATGATAGCAAGCAGTTATGACAGAGTGCAAAGTAAAATTGTCTAAGTATAAGCAACATTTTCTAGTCTAACCAGAGATAGTTTTGGATAGCGATGTAGATAGAAGTAAGTTCAGTTCTTGCACACTTGAACATGGATAATTTTATGTATATTGAAGACTTACCTTAGAGCTCAAGTCTGTACGACATGTATGGAAGAATTTATTGTAGAATTATCGAAGACAGAGTTGCAGCCAACAAGATAGAGAAAGAAGACATAATCAATATAATAGTTAAGGGATTATTTTGTTTATCAAAATAATAACTTAATCATATAAGGGATGGCATCCTAGATGTTAACCCTTGGGCAGCACAAGTTAGTGTGTATTTTGTAAAGTTCTTTATGTTTTGTAAAACCAACTATAAAAGTTATGATTCTTAATAACTTGTATAAATGTAAGACATATGTAATGTGAAGTGAGAAGTGTGACATATACATGCAAAATATATTGATGTGAAGTTGTAAATTGTAAAATTCAAGCAAGATTAATTTGTATATGCAAGCGAAGAGATAGATCAGAGTAGGAAAGCTATTCGGTAGCAATGAAAGGTTATATACCTTATCTTTTTTTGTAATAAAAAATCATTGTATATTACATGTTTGGGTAGTGAGCTCATCTTGTAATCATTATATTGTTGAAAAGTTGACTACATTGGTGTATATGACTTAACATAGTGTTGTCATTATGGAAAAAAAGTCATATAGTGTTTTAGAGTCAGCTCACTTGATGAAAAGATCAGAAATTGGTTGTATTGAAGACTGGATAGTGTACAGAATACCTGAAGATCAGAGCAGCAATGCACGTGCATACAACAAAATTATGGTATGCACCCTAGAAGTTAAGCTGGTAACATCATATTCATGCTAAGCCTAAGAGTGCATGATCAGAAGGTTCAGTATGAGGAAGACACAGAGAGCTCAAGTTGCACAGACAGTGAATGACAAAGAAGAATTGTGCAAGTAGCCAACTATTGGCATTTTGCTTTATAGTTACATTATTATGTTGTAAAGGTTATTCACCTTTTGTAATTAGGTTTTCGACATGTAATTATGTTTTTTTGTAAACATGCTTGAGCCAACTCAATTGGAAGCATTGTATGTAATCAATTAAAGGGTTGATCTAGTTATTTGTTTTGTATGTGCATATAAATATGAGATGCGCCCATTGTAGTTGAGTTGAAAAAGTTGTTATAGAGTTGAAAAAAGTAGAGCAGAAGTATGTGAAGAGTTGATAAGATGTATTAGAGCTTTGCAAGAGGTCAAAGCATTAGCGCATCAAAGGAACTGATCAGACAAGAAATGTCACAATGACAGTTCATCTAGTAGATATAGTGTGTATCTGAGATCAAAAGCCTTCACCACTTTAGCAGTGAGCTATAGGACAATGAGTCTACACCCCTAACAGGTTTTATTGTAAAAGACTCCTAATAGGGTCTAACCCTTGACAGGGTCTATTGTACTAAACATATTGTAAAGCAACTCCTAAAAGGGTTAAAGATCTTCTAACAAGGATCATAAAACACTAGTACAAAATATTAGTGGGTGTCAATTCCCACCATGGTTTTTACCTATTTGGGTTTCCCCGTAACCATATTGGTGTTGTGTGTTGATTTCATGTTTCATGTTTATGTGGATGTTCATTTCAGTATTTAAGTATTCAAGTTCTATTTAAGATTAAGTAAAAAGATAAACTACAGTGAACACTGATTCAAACCCCCCCCTCTCAGTGTTCCCATTCCTAACAATTGGTATTAGAGCTCTAGTCTCAACAAAGAAGTTTAACCACTTGAGGAGATCATGGACAAAGCAAAAATGAAACATCTAAAAAGAAATCTTGAAGTTGTTCTTGAAGACCTAGACAGATCAGAAAAAGAAATTGAAGAACTTAAAGAAAAAGTCAGTGATGCTAAAGTAGTCATCAAAAGGCTAAGAAAAGATTTGAAAGAATGCTCTACCATTGATTTAGGGATTATGCTCAAAAAGCTCAGTGAAGAAAATTCATCTCTAAAAGAACAGATTGAAGAATTAGATGATAAGTTGACTAACAATTAGGAAGTCTATGATGAACAGATCAAAGAGAACCTTCAACTAAATGAAGAATTAAGGCAAGCAAAAATGGAAATCTTGGAGCTAAGGAACAACAAAGAAAGCTTGGAATCTGAATTGAAAGAGGCAAAGAATCACATTGATAAATTGCAAACCAATTTTGATTTGATAGAATCTCAGTTGTATGCAAGAAGAATTAAAGGAGATACTAGCTACATTGGATACAATGAAGCACAAAATCAAATTGACAACATGTGAGCAAGAATGAAAGCACTAGAAGACACCTCAGATGCTAAGGAGATTGGAAGTCAAACTAAAGATCATGTTGAACCATCCAAGAATGAGTGCAAGCCAGTAGATTGAATCTGTTATGCATATAACAAGCATGGACATATAACAAGAAATTGTATAGAGGTAAGACCTTTCAATGGTTACTATTATTCACGTGCAATAAATTTGGTCATAGAGCTATGAATTGTAAGACAAGTCAGAAAAACAAGACTCAACACAATCAGAAAAATTAGAATCAGCCAAATGTAGGAAGTTCTCAGAATGTTACATGTCAGATATGTAACTATAATGGTCACTCTACAAGACAATATAAAATGGTGACCCATGTCAATGCACCAAGGAATATAAGGCCTCTAGTTATTTTTCACTCTTGTAACAAAGCTGGATACATCTCAAAGTTTTGTGAATCAAGGACACAAGGTCAAGAAATCCCTAAAAAGACCGAAGAACCAATATTGGATACCGAAGGAGAAGTCAAGTTTGTAAAATCTTTAGAGGATGTGAGCTTGATTTGGTCAGAGGTAAAGAAGGATAAGGTTGATGAGAATGTATTGGAAGCATCCATAGTGGATGCACCCTCTATATCAGGATGAATGGCCCTCAAGGTCATAGGGGGAGCTAATTTAGCTCTAGACCCCTGCGTGGCCAGTATACTCACCATTAGAGTATGTGTCTTTGAACTTAAGCTTTTGGAGACTAATAGATCCTATGTGCAAGAGTGCACTAGCTAATTGTTTGCAGAATGAAAGTTAGAAATTTTTAGTGATAGCCTAGTTTACACGGCAAGCATTAATGGTAGAATTTATACTTTAAAGTACACAGAAGTTTGTAGATCTCTCATTACATTTGAATTCAAAGTGATTGGAGAATAGAAGAGCCCTAGCATTTAATTGTGAAATATTGTAGATTGATTCATCAGTGATTAGCAATGCATTTGATTGGTTGCAGAAACCCTAGTTTTTTGCGCTAATTCAAAAGTATTTAAGATCATTTGAAAAGTGATTTACAAGTAAGTGATGGCTACTCCTATTGTATTTGATGTTGCGGAGAAGAAAAGATATGGATTTAAGAGGCACCCATTCAAATCCACATTGGATGACCTAGAAGGGGTATTCTCCTGCATGCCTATGGGTGTTATGCATGTTGAAGACATTAGGGCATACATATATTGTAAGAAAGAAATAGTAGGATTGGATAGAATAAGAGCACACATGGAAACAATGTTAAAACCTGATAAAACCTTCATGGATGAGTATGCGCAGTGGAATAATCATCCTATAGTTGAATATGTGACTACATATGAGTTCTATGAGTCTGAATGGATAAAGATTCTACTTAGCAGGATTCATGATGACCTATTTTGGATAGGTGAAGTGTCGGTCAGGAGTACAGGTGACCTAATTCATGAGATGATAGGCCTCTCAAAGATAGGCGTCGTTCTTCCAGTGGGTAAGGATGTAAGAGAGATTGTTGAGAAAACATGAAAATCAAGAAGTGATAGGCATGAAATGACTATAGATCCTATTGAGAAAAATGACATCAAATTGATGTCCATGATACTAGGATACAGGTTCCAACAGACCATCAGGGTGAAAAGTGTGTTTGCGGCCACAATTCTTGCAGCAATAAGACTTGTGTAAGAAAATGGAGAGTTTAATCTGTGTGATATCTTGTCCACATAGTTAATAGACAACATTAAGGCCATCAAGCATGACAAGACCAAGATATTTAGGTTTGGGTCCCTAATTATCTATATGTACTTCCATATTATTGGAAAAGTGTCTGATTTATATCTAGAAAAATCTATCCCCACAATGCCACAGATATCTCTCAAGGCATATACTAAGATTACATTGAAGGACTACATGACACTAGAGTTGAAGACATTTAGAGTCAAGATGCAGATGAGATACAATATACCAAAGAATATAGTTGAAAAATACAAGGATACTATTTGTTTCATGGTTGAGACAGCCATAACATGCATAGAGGTAGTTGAACCAAGAACAAAGTGGATTCATCCACTTGGATATGAGGTTGAAGAACCAATCTTAGAATCTTATGCTCAAGTTCTATTGTCAGCACGTAAGGACCCCAATGAACCTATATGGGGAACTTATGAAGAAAACACAAGAGAAATAGATGTTGTATTGAACAACGCAGCAACAAAAAGAAAAGTTTCCAAGGTTACTTCAGAGATCTTGAGAATCCATGGTGTATCACAAGAAGACTTATACAAAGCAAGGGAAGAGAAGATTGCTTTGGAAATAGAGAGCGTAGCAACAAAAAAGATAGAATCTGAGGATCCAAAGTTGAAGAAGGTAAAAATTAAGGAATCTGATGTTTAGAAGGGTAAAACTAATGTTACTCCTTCTATGCCCAAGGAAACCATTGACCTTACTGCTCCTCCCGAGTATAAGGCAATGCCTAAGAGGAAGAAAGAGATTAGCACTAGACATCCATCCTCATGAATAACAAGAAATAGGAAGAACACTCAAGCACCCCCAGAAGTAAGCTTCAAACCTAGTCTTAGTGTGTTAAGTACAAGGATTGTTGATGAAGGTAGAATTGATCAAGTAGGAAAGTTCTATGAGAAATATAGTGAGATTGAAAAATCATAGGTACATGGAATGATTGTCAAACACATGTTGAAGTTTAAAAAGACAGTCCTAGAACACAATTCCTGACAATGTGTGGAACATCTTGGAGTTCCTAAAAAAAAAGCCATTGAAGAAGATCTGAGAATAAGAGAAAAGATCTTAAATGAGAGTTTTCAAGTATGTTCTCTAGAGGTGAAATCTTTTTTACTAGATCTAGTAAAACCACATCTTAGAACCAAGTCAAGGACCCTGCACATAATGGACAAGAACTATGAATTGGTTGCAAAGGAAATAGAAAAATCCTTTGAGAAGGTCTTCATGAATAGGCACATGTATCCAGCTATTGTGCCCATAGCTCAAGTACCCACAAAGGATGCAAAAGAGTCAAAAACCATAAATGTTCCATCTACGGGTCCATAGGATTAAACACATGTAGTTGATCAATCTATAAAGGCAAATAAGTCTACGCCCATGTCAGAGACATTCAAGGATGACTCAATTTTTATTGATAATGTAAAAGTCACTATGGTGGCCATAGACATGGATTTGGACAGGTTTGAAGAAGCATTTGTAAGCACACAAGAGGTTGAAACTCTTTGTAGTAACATTGCTCTGAATAAACAAGAAGAATTATTGATTGAGGATATAACAAATGAAAAAGAAGAAAAGAAAGAAGAAGACGAAAACAAGGAAGTAGAAAAACAAAAAGGAAAGGAAGAGGTAAAAGAAAGTGAGAAAATAGATGAACCATCAGTGGAAATGCTAATCAAGGTAAAACAAGAAGTAATGGATAGTACACCTGTCACTCCACTACCACCAACACCATTGTTGTCAAGGTTGACACTTGACACAACTAGTTTGGATTCTTGGGGAGAAGAAGACCTGATCAAGATCAATGTCTTAGCAATGGAGAAAGCCAAAGAGAAACAAATAATGAGAAACCCACTATTTGTTGAATAAGTCAACATATTGAATAGACTATTTCCTTTAGACAAGAAAGTGTCTAAGGTACATTTATTTGATGATGTTAGCAACATCCTCATAGTTTTCAAAAAAAAAATTCTACCTTGGAAGAGTTATCATCTCAAGTTGCAGAAGAAAAGTATTAGAAGAAGAGACTGAGTGAATTGGTTAGCAACTTTGAACTTGACCTAAGTTCTCTAAAATTTGGTCAAGCATCTTTGAAGGAGTTTGTAGCAAATGGAAGGAAGATCATTGTAGATTGTATGGATCAGGACAAGTTAATTGGTGACCACTTCAAGAAAATACAAGAGGCAGAAGCTATGATAGAGCAAGTAAAGAAATTAGTGAAAGACACATCCACTGATATAAATATGTGCAATAATATATATCAAGGACAAATTAACAAGATTCAGAAGGCAGAAAAGGAGATGTCAAAGATAAGGTCTAGGCAGACTCATCTTAGAAATGCTCTTGCGCCCTCACTAGATATACTTAATCAAAATATCAAGGAGATCGATGCCACCATGGTGACATATGATCAAGGTCCTAGCATAGACTTGGAGAACATGGAGAAGCTATAGTATGCTCTATGCACCAATCTCTAGATTGTTAATTCATTGATCACATTTTGGAAGAAAGATATCCAAAACTTATAGATAACATATCCAGATGTTCTCTCACTGTAAGTATTTTTAGATATAGTTTTGAAGAACCTTTGTCATTAATGTCAAAGGGGGATTATGTATAGAATATGGAGTTATAGATATATATAGATGTGTAGTAAAGAATATAAGGAGATATAAGATTATAAGGGAGATATAAGATAGAATATAACAAAAATTTTTTGTATAAGAGAATAGTTAGTAACTATGCCATATTCCTTTGTTTCCATCAATGAAAAGGGGGAGATTGTTGGAAAGTTGACTAAACTGGTGTATATGACTTAATATAGTGTTTTCATTATGGAAACAAAGTCATATAGTGTTTTGGAGTCAGTGCACTTGATGAGAAGATCATAAATTGGCTAAGTGTTGAAGACTAGATAGTGTACAGAGTACCTGAAGATCAGAGCATCAGCGCACGTGACTATAAAATAATTATGGTATGCACCCTAAAAGTTAAGCTCGTAACATCATATTCATGCTAAGTCTAAGAGAACATGATCAGAAGGTTCAGTATGGGGAAGATACAGAGAGTTCAAGTTGTACCAACAGTGAATCACAGAGAAGAATAGTGCAAGCAACCGACTGTTCGCATTTTTATTTGTGGTTACATTATTATGTTGTAAAGGCTATGTGCCTATTGTAATTAGGTTTCCAACATGTAATTATGTTTTTTTGTAAACATGATTGAGCCAATTCAATTGGAAGCATTATATGTAATCAGTTAAAGGGCTAACCTAGTTATTTGTTTTGTATGCACATATAAATATGAGATGCACCCATTGTAGTTGAGTAGAAAAAGTTATTATAGAGTTGAAAAAAGTAGAGCAGAAGTATGTGAAGAGTTGATAAGATGTATTAGAGCTTTGCAAGAGGTCAAAGCATTAGCACATCAAAGGAACTGATTAGACAAGCAGTGTCACAGTGACAGTTCATCCAACAAATATAGTGTGTATCTGAGATCAGAAGGTTGTAGCCTTCACCACTTGAGTAGTGAGCTCTAGTACAGTGAGTCCACACCCCTAACATGGTTTATTGTAAAAGACTCCTAATAGGTTCCGACCCTTGACAAGGTCTAGTATACCAAACATATTGTAAAGAAACTCTTAACAAGGTTAAGGATCTTCTAACAAGAATCATAAAACACTAGTACAAAATATTAGTAGGTGTCAATTCCCATCGGAGCTTTTACCTATTTAGGTTTACCCATAACCATATTGGTGTTATGTGTTGATTTCATGTTTCATGTTTATGTGGATGTTCATTTTAGTATTTAAGTATTCAAGTTCAGATTAAGATTAAGTAAAAAGATAAATTATAGTGAACACTGATTCATCCCCCCCCCCCTCTCAGTGTTCCCATTCCTAACATCTATTTGTACTACCAACTCTTAGCAAGGTTGAGGATTATAACAAGGCCTTAAGTCCTTTAATCAGGATAGAGACACTATATACATGTAATAGGCTCCTAATAGGGTCAACATCCTTAACATGATACTTTTGATTAGTGGATGACTTGTGGGGGTTTTCCCTTGGCCAAGATTTCCTTGAGAACAAAACATGGTGTTATGAGTTCATTTTCTTTATTACTATGCATGCTATTTAGTTTACTTTGTTTTGCAAGTATCAAGTTAATCTATTATATCCATAATTGGGCAAAAGTAAAAGTTTGTAGAATGCTGATTCAGCCCCCCCCCTCTCAGTATTCCCTATTTCTAACAATTGGTTTCAAAGCTTAGTTAGTCAAAAAAGAATCATTTAGAGAAAGCCTAGCAGCTTGAGTAAGATCTCTATGGATATGGATCAACTACAAAAGAATCTTGAAGAAGCTCTTGAACAGATTGATATGGTTACTGAAGAAACAGGTACTCTGAAAGGGAAATATGATGATGTAAAGAACCTCATTGAGAAGCTAAAAGAAAAGCTGGAAGAACTGAAATCAAAGAAGGAATCTACAATTCAAATTGAAGATTGTGATGAAAATATGGAAAAGGAAAATGAGATCATTAAACATGAATTAAAGATAGTGAATTTGAAGTTAAGTTTGAAAGATGGAAACAACAAGAATGAATCAAATCTGAAATATGAGAATGAAGATCTGAAGTCTAAACTTTGTAAAGTGACATTTGAACTTGAGAAAACCAAATTACAATATGTTGAACTTGAAAATTATAATACAATTGTGAAAGGTGAACTGAATCAGTCTAAACAACATCTTGAGAGACTATATTCCACCAATGAGAAGATTGATGAACAAATGTCTTATCAAAAGCCATTTTATGATAAAACCGGTCTTGGATTTAATTCATCTAAGATAAGTGAAGAAAGAAAGGAACCAGATCTAAAAGTTTCTGAGAAAAAAGATGAAAATAAATCTAATGAAGTTAACAAATATGAGGATATACCTAATCCACCTAAAGAAGAAGAACCACCTAAAGGTACGCAAAGAGAATTTAAAGGTAGATGTTTTGTATGTAATACTTTTGGTCATATGAAGAAAGATTGTACAGGTAAGCAATTCAAACCTCTTAATGGTTATTGTTATAATTGTCATGGTTTTGGACATAGAGCTATTGAATGTAAGAAGCCTAGATCTAATGATAATAATAGTAGTAGAATGTTTAGAAATACTAACCATATATATAAGAGACCTATTGAAGATATGAAAAAAAGAAATGGAGTTGTGTGTTATAGATGCAACAAGATTGGACACATTGCCAGGAATTGTAGATCACAAATCAACCAGACAGGACTGAGATATGGAAACAATTCAATAGTTTGTCAGATATGTAACAAATTTGGTCATACAACAAGGTTTTGAAAAATGAACAACATGAGAAATCCCAACAACAAGAACTACACAAGAAGAAATGATAATGCAAGAAATAGTCAGAAAGGATGCTGTAGTAATTTAGAAGAAGTGAAGTTTTTTAAAGGTACAGATCAAGGAGATACATTCAACATACAAGGTAATCAGACAGGTGAAGTATCTGATAGTAAGTGTGAATCTCTTCCTAACCCATCTCAAAGCACTTAAATTCATAAAGAATGCATTAGAATAGGAACTAGGATAATGTAGAAGTTAGATTAGAATGAATTGAGTCTTGCGTAGTTAATGTAAGGTAGTATATGATGTATTAATGATATGGTTAAGATTGCATGAGCTAATATGAATATATGCAAGTTTGCAAGAAGTGTGTAGTTTTGTAGGAAAGTAGGAACAACTTTTTGGAAAGAAGCGATAAAGGAATTGAATGTGATGTTAGAATCTTGAAAGATTGAAAGGTTAAAAGCTTATGATCAGTATTATTTGATCATTGAAGTGACTACAAGTGATAAGGAGATCAATACAATGATGATTGAAAGCAGTTTGCAATATTTGGTGAAAGAATTTCGTGTCGGATCTACACAAAGCCCTAAATCACAAAATTGAGGTATTTTACTAAGAAAATCTATTAGATAGTTAAAACATTTGTAGAATTCATGGATATATCATTTATTCACAACATAAGAGATACAGTTAGACCTAGAATCAAAATGGAACTAGTAGAACCCTTGGAGGAAGACCCTAGTCTTACTTTATCATCTATACTAGATAGAGTTTTACATTTAGAAGATGTTAAAGGTTATTTAAGATGCAAACTTGAAACCCTTAGTGAAAATGATTTTACTGAGGAATATGAGAAATTATATAATCAAGATATGTCATTGAAAGTAGGGTTTGAACATTTGAAAGAAAATGAAATCATGAAGTATTCACTACAATATGAATTTGATGATGATGAATGCACTAAAATCATTTTGAGAAGAATTCACAATGGGAAATTTTGGTTAGATGACAGAGTAATAGACATAACAACAGACCTAATTCATGAAGTAATTGGTTTATCAAATCTAGAGTTATACCTTTTAATGAGAAGAATTTAAAGAAGACAGTACTGGACAACACCAAATCATCCTATAATGGCAGAGGAATTGTAATCAGCAAGATAATTCAAGATGAAGTTAGATATGTGTGTAAGATCTTAACATCTAAATTTTGTGCTAATTCTAGAGAAGATGACATGGTAGCTGGTATGATTCATGCATCTTATTTGATGTGTGCAAAAAAAGTACAAGTTGATATGTGTGAAATATTAAGAATTCAGTTGTTTGAGAACCTTGAAAAGATAAAGAAAACCAAAAACTCACAATTCAGATTCTCATCTTTGATCACATACATGTTTTTTTATTTATTAAGAAGATTTCCATATACTATTGAAGATGATTGGAATGATAATAGGACCACTATGGATAGAATCAATAAGGTGTATTTGAGACACCCTATAAACAAGGTTAATGAGAGCGCAACCTTGGTAATCAAAACATTTCAAAACTTGATGAAGAAAAGATCAATGACACCTCAGGCTATAGTAGAAAAGTACAAAGATGAAATATGTTTCATGGTTGACACTGACTTTACTTTTGTTGAAGTAGTTGAACCTAGAGTAGAATTCATAGATCCACTTGGCTATGAAGTATCTAAAAATGAGATAGAAGAATATGTGAATAGATTGCTTAAAAGAAAATTGGATGCAAATAGTTCTATATTTGGAACTTATAAGGAGAACTTTGACTCTGAAAATTCTCTACAACAAGAAAAGTTATCAAAGAAAAGAGTGGAAAGCACTATCAAGAAAATTCTTAAGGATATAGGAATGTAAGAATAAGAATTTATAGTGGCAAAGTAGACCACAACAGCAATAAGAGAAATCAGATAGAAAGACATTTTGTCTATTCCACCCTTATCATCAATTGCAGATCAGACTAGAAATATTCAGAATATAGAGAAAGTGGTAAAAGTTGAAAAGGAATAGGAAACAAGGAAATCAACAAGAACTTCCACCACTTCACCAGGTAAAAGGGTAAAGGAAATGGCAAGTGGGCCAGGAAAGAGACATAAAACAATATTTACCCCAGTACAAAGAAAAATATCTGAAGTAAAAGATGATGAAGATACTAGAGTCAATAAGAGAAAATGGAAACCAAAGATAGAGAAAGTAAACTCTTCAATTATTAATGATGGAAATTTTTCTAAGATGAATAAATACTATGAGTTATATAATTTTTCAAAGAGATTAAACTTAGAGAATGCATTTTTTAGGCATATGATTTTAGTAGATAAGAAGTTTGATCGTATTCAAGGGAAGATACCTGATGAATTGTTTGAGAAATTAGTGAATAGAAAGAAGAGAGCAGCTGAAGAAGATAATAAGATTTGAGAAAATTTTGTGAGAAGGCTCTGTGATATTAAAGATGAAGACCATTTCAAGGAAATAATGAAAGATCTTAGTATTCACTTAAGAACAAAAAGAAGAACAATCTTGATAATGGGAAGAAATTATGAAGAAATTAACAAGGAAAATGAATAGGCAGTTGTAAGGGTAATGACCACAGGTGTTAGTAAGCACTCAAGTGTAGTAGATCAAGCTTTGGAAGCTAAGCACCAGAAAAGTCCCTCTCCACCACCATCAATCAACATTGAAAATGAATCAATGAATCTGGAAGAAACACATATTATACTAGACAGTGATGACAATCCTTTCAATAACCTTGAAAACATTATTGACAACTTGGCTATGGAAGAACATGACATGTCGGTTGTAGAGGAAGAAAGGAAGAAAACAAGAGAAGAAGAGAAAGAACAAGTAAGGATTCAAGTAAACACAGAGATTGCAAGACAGAAAGGACCACAAGGACAAGCAAAAATTAGTCCCACTCCTGAGATAGCAGTAGAGAAACCATAGTTAGAATCTATTTTTGCAAATCTTGGAAAAGAAGTTGATGATCATCATCAAATTGAGTTGATCTCATCCTTAAACAAAATCATTGGTAAAAACAAGAAAGTGAAAAGCCTTGAAGGATTATTTCTTGAAGTGACAAAGAAGTTGCAAAGTGTTGTAACCAGTTAGATATCAGAGGTAGACCCACATGTCAAAGAAAAAGAAGTTATGAAAGCATTTGACAATGAATTCACAAACTTATCAGACATAGCTACAAGAAAGGATCAGGCAACCTATGAGGCCAAAATATTTCAAGATATATGTTAGAATATCATAAATGATATTAATAATCTAGATGTATGTATCAAGGAACGTAGAATAAATTTGGACAAAGGAAAATCCTTGTACATTTAGTGTACAAAAATAGAGAATCATGTATCAGATTTGGCAAAGATGATAAAAGCATAGGAAACAAAAATTCAAATTGAACCAAATCTTTTATCCAGCCGGTGCAGGAGCATCTCCGGTCCTTGGAAATCCCGTGTCACCAAAAATAATTTGGAGTTTTGTCTGTGTTGCTCATTTTCTACTTTAACTGAGTTGGTCAGTAGTTGGTCAGTTTCCTTTGGTTATCGAGGGTGGTCGGTTATCTCCTAGGCGGTTGGTTATTTTACTGGCACTCGGCATTGTCTATCTACTGCTCAGTTATCTTGCTTACTGATAGGTTCAGTTTTGTTTCCCATTGTGGCTGACTTCTGCATTTATATTGGATCATGAAATTAATGTTGGAATCCATCATTGGGAAGTGTGTGGTCCTAGATTTGACTATTACTTCTGTTAATTATTAATCTGAAGGCCAACTCAGCTTGGTAGCTTCTTGTATAAATGTAGATGTTTGGTGGTAGTTTAGGAGGTTAGTTTTGATAGAAGATAGGAGAGATAAGATTATAGATTTGTAACAGATCCTCACATGTTTGAGGACTTCGGTAATTTATTGTAACATCTATCCCTAATCAGGAAGGCCTTACAGCCTAACATGTATGATTCCTATTGATGATAATATATGCAAGATCTAGAATTCTCCCTCTCACTCTTGTTTTTTTTTGCTTCCACATGTGTGTTGCAGGCTTGGATCATTAGGGTGATCCATCCTTTGGCCCCTTTTGACCCCTGCCTTGCATCAAGTGGTATCAGAGTGAGGTGAGATCTTGATCTAGTTCTGTGGATCTAGGTTTGCAGGTTCCTCTTGAAGCCCTATTTGAATTGTTGTGGGGTAGTAGATTGTGATCTAACCTGCGATTGCAGAGGTTGTCAAGATGGTTCATGGGAGGTAAGATGTAGATCCAGCATTGGCAGATATGATAAGATAGATTGCTGCTAGGTTAGAAGTAGTAGAAACAACCCAAAGAAGAGGCGGACATCTTGAAGATGTTAGTGATGATGAAATTGAAGAAGAACAGGAAAATGCAAAACCTACACCTATTATGGATGAAGGTGAAGAAATATTTTTGAAGGCTTTGATAATTCTGAAGTCAAAACCACATTTCAATCCCCCTGAATATGGTGGAAAGCTAGATTTTGATGAATTGGTGGACTAGATCACTAAGGTGGAAAAGTATTTTGAATATGAAAATATCCTTGAAGATAAGAAGGTGAAGATTGTAAGCACAAAGTTGAAAAGCCATACATCCTTATGGTGGGAACATCTGCAATTGGATAGAAAAAGGAAAGAAAAAGACAAAATCAAGGTATGGAATAAGATGGTAGATAAGTTGAAAGGAAAATTCTTACCTTGTGATTATCAGATTAACCTAGTTTGGTGAATGCAAAGTTTGAGAGAGAAAGATAGCTTGGTAAAAGAGTATACTGAGGAATTCTATCGATTAGATATTAGATCTAGACATGATGAAGCTAATGTGGAAAGAACCGGCAGATACCTAAATGGTTTGAGGGTTTCCATCCAAGAGGAAATTAGTATGGTCAAGTTGGAGAACATTGAAGAGGCTTATCAATTTTCTTTGAAAGCCAAGGAGAAATTGAACAAAAGACATGAACAAAGACAGAGAGGTCATGGTGGTAGATTCCCTAGAGGAAGAGGTAGATCTAATGGTGAAAATGGTAGATCTAAACTAGAAAAGACAAATATGGACAAAGGCAAGACTGAGTGGAAAGGTGAAAGTTCATCTAGAGGTAGAGGCAGTAACTACCGAGGTGGTTATGGCAAAGGAAGTTTTTGAGGACCTTGTTATAATTATGGAGAGGAAGGACATAGATCTTTTGAATGTACACAAGCTAGTAAGAAGGCCGGTAGCAGTAGAAATGCTTTGGTGCAAGAAGAGTCACCAAATGAACCTGAGAAAGAAAATATCTTGATGGTAAGGAGACCACTATGGAATGAAAGAAAAAAGGAAGATCCAGTAAGGAAAAGTTTGTTCAAGACTAGAAGTAGAGTTTCTGCCAAAGTTTGGAAGGTAATCATTGACAGTGGTAGCTTAGAGAATCTGGCATCTGAAGAGATGGTCACAAAAATGCAGTTGGAAAGGTTGGTACATCTGAAGCCCTATCAAATTTCATGGATCAAAGATGAGCATACACTCCTGGTAAGTGAACAATCTTATGTGAATTTGAAGATTGGAAAATACTATGATAAGGTGTTATGTGATATCATGGCTATGGAGTGTTGTCATATTTTGTTGGGTAGACCTTGGCAATATGATAGACATGCTATATATGATGGGAGATTGCATAAGTATACTATTGTGGCTGATGGAAAGAAACAAATCTTGTTACCATTGATGGAAGAGCCTGTTAGTAATATTTGCACATCTGTGAAAGTTTGTTTGATGGAAGGAAGGAATTTTGTTAACTCATTGAAGAAGAATGATGTATGTTTTACTGTGATTCCTAACAAACTGAGTAAGAAAACAAAGGATAATGTCCCTAAGGAGATTGATAAATTACTCACTAAGTAAAGTGATATCATTTCTGATAATGTACCTAATGGTTTTCCACCAAAAAGAAGCATTGATCATTGTATGGATCTAATCCCTGGAGCTAGTTTACCGAATAAGGCACCTCATCGGCTGATACCTACTGAGAATCATGAATTGAACTGACAGATTCAAGAGTTGTTGGAGAAAGGTTTGATCAGAGAAAATTTGAGTCCTTATGTAGTACCTATTGTATTGGCACCAAAGAAGAATGGAGAATGGAGAATGTGTACTGATTCTAGAGCAATCAATAAGATAACAGTGAAGTATAGGTTTCCTATACCAAGAATGGATGACATAGTGGATAGTTTGACTAGAGAAAAGTATTTCACAAAGATTGATTTCAAAAGTGGGTATCATCAGATCAGAATCAAAGAGGGTGATGAATGGAAGGCTGCTTTCAAAACAAAGGAAGGTTTGTATGAGTAGTTGGTTATGCCTTTTGGTTTAACTAATGCACCGGGTACGTTTATGAGGCTAATGAATGAAGTTTTGAAGAAATTATTGGGTAAATTTTTTATTGTACATCTTGATGATATTCTAATATTCAGTAAGACCGAAGAAGAACATTTGTTGCATGTTAGACAAGTTTTGCAGAGGCTCAAAGAGGAAAAGCTGTTGATAAATCTAAAAAAGTGCTTGTTCATGAAAGAAGAGATTGTGTATTTGGGATTTGTTATTTCGGTTGATGGTTTGAAAATAGATCCTGAAAAGGTTGAAGCTATTTTGAATTGGCCTACACCTATGAATGCTACTAAGGTAAGATCATTTCATGGTTTTGCAATTTTTTACCGAAATTTCATAAGGAATTTCAGTTCAATTTGTAATGCTATGACTGAGACTATGAGAGGAGACAAAAGAGAATTCAAGTGGACACATGGAGCTGATAGAAGTTTTGAGAATCTAAAGCAGAGGGTTGTTGAATTACCTATTTTGGCATTGCTTGATTTCAGTAAGGTATTTCAAGTAGAATGTGATGCAAGTGGAAGTGCAATTGTAGCTATGTCAAGTCAAGAAGGTAAACCTGATGCTTTCTTTAGTGAGAAGTTGAATGATGCTAGAAGGAAATATTTTGTGTATGATCGAGAATTCTATGCTATTGTTCAAGCACTGAAGAAATGGAGACATTATTTGATACCAAGTGAATTTGTGTTGTATAATGATCATAAGGCTTTACAATATTTGGGTAGTCAAAATAAGTTGAATCAGAGACATATGAAATGGATTGAGTATTTGTAGAGTTACACATTTGTGATAAAGCATAAGAGTGGAGTCACTAACTGAGTTGCTGATGCATTGAGAAGAAGAAGATCTTTGATGACCTAGATGAAGATTGAAGTTCTTGGTTTTGATGAGATAAGTGGCTTGTATGAAAATGACCCTGATTTTTCTGAGCCATGGAGAAAGTGCATAACACCTATTCAAGATCAACAAGATACTAAATGGGATGCATATTTTATTTAGGAAGGTATGTTGTTCAAAGGTATTTAGTTGTGTATACTGAGAGGAGTAATGAGAACTAATTTGATAAAGGAGAAACATAGTAGTGGTTTGGCTAGACATTTTGGCATTGATAAAACATGGAATTTGCTGAAGGAGTACTATTGGCTGCATTTGTATAGAGATGTTCATAAATTTGTGAAAAGTTGTGGTATTTGTCAAGTTGCAAAAGGAGTAAGTAAGAATACTAGATTGTATACACTGCTTGATGTTCCTGAGAAACCTTGGATTGATATCAGTATGGATTTTGTTCTTGGCTTGCTGAAGATAGTAAGAGGTAATGATTCAATAGTTGTTGTTGTGGATAGATTTTCTAAAATGACACATTTTATACCTTGTAGAAAGACATCAGATGCAGTACATGTAGCAGATCTTTTCTTTATGGAAATTTTTAGATTACATGGATTACCGAGGAGTATTATCTCTGACCAAGATAGTAAATTTGTTGGATATTTTTGCAAAATACTTTGGAAGAAATTTGGCACTGAGTTGAAATATAGTTCTACATTTCACCCATAAATCGATGGATAGACTGAAGTTGTGAACATAAGTTTGGAAAATCTTTTGAGATGCTTAGTTGGAGACACACCGAGTGATTGGGATTCTGTGTTGCAACAAGCAGAGTTTGCATATAATAATTCAGTGAATAGGAGTATAGGAAAGACACCATTTGAAATTTTGAATTGCACAGAACTGAGAGCAATATCTGATTTGTGAGACATTGCTAATGAAAATAAGAAAAGTGCTAAAGGAGTAAAGTTTTCTTAGTACATGAAGACATTGCATGAAGATGTGAAGCTGAATCTGGAAGATAGTAATTAGAAATACAAAGATAGAGCTGATAGATCGAGAACCCATAAGACTTTTGATGTTTGTGATGAAGTGATGGTTCATTTGAAGAAAGTTCAGTTTCCTATTGGAACATATGGGAAGCTAAAGATGAAGAAGTTTGGACCTTGCAAAATTTTGAGGAAATTTGACAGTGGAAATGCATATGAAATTGAGTTACCTAATGACATGGACATATCACCGATTTTCAACATTTCTTATTTGTATGAGTATCATGAACCTAATGAAGAAGTGACAGTACCGACAGAATATCCTAAGAAGCAGAATGATGAAGTTGAATAGATTTTGAAGGAAAGAGTTGGCAAGAGCACAAGAGGAAAACAGTATATGGAATATTTGGTTAAGTGGAAGAATAGACCGGTGGAAGATAATTCATGGATTTCACATTCTAAGTTGGATGTAGCGTGGACTAGACCTACCAAATGATTCGGAGAATCATTTCAAGATAACCCCAGGTGTCTAATGTAGGATCATCTCAGGTCCTTGGCAATCCTATGTCACCAAAAAGAATTTGGAGTTTTGTCCGTGTTGCTTGGTTTCTACTTTAACTGAGTTGGTCGGTAGTTGGTCGATTTCCTTTGGTTACCGAGGGTGGTCAGTTATCTCTTGGGTGGCTGGTTATTTTACTAACACTCAGTGTTATCTGTCTGCTGCTTGGTTATCTTGCTTACCAATGGGTTCAGTTTCGTTTCTTGTTGTGGCCAACTTGTGCATTTATATTGGATCACAAAATTAATGTTGGAATCCATCATTGGGAAGCATGTGGTCCCAAATTTGACTGTTACTTCCATTAATTATGGATCTGAAGGCCGAATCAGCTCGGTAGCTTCTTGTATAAATGTAGATGTTTGGTGGTAGTTTAGGAGGTTAGTTTTGATAGAAGATAGGAGAGATAAAATTAGAGATTTGTAAGAGATCCTCGCATGTTTGAGGACTTAAGTAATTCATTGTAACATCTAGCCCTAATCAGGAAGGCCTTATAGCCCGACATGTATAATTCCTATTGATGATAATATATGCAAGATTTGGCATTCTCCCTCTCACTCTTGTTGTTTGTTGCTTTTGCATGTGTGTTGCAGGCTTGGATCATTAGGGTGAGCCATCCTTTGGCCCCTTGTGACCCCTACCTTGCATCACAGCCTGAATGTGAAGATATCAAATCTTGAGAAGAAAATTAGTAAATTGTATGATGAAATAAGAATTCTTAGTGATAGAAGTGAAGAAATTGAGAAGATTCTCTCTATTAAGAGAGCACATTTCAATTAAGATAGGCATCATTGAAGTCCAATTGAAAGAATGTCTTTCATCCAAGACATCTTATGAGAAATTTAACTATGCAAACCTTCATGCATGTGAGATAGCATCTTATGTTTTATGTGCACTACTCAATGTTTCAGATACCATTAAGAAGGCATGGGAAAAGGAGATAGAAAGCTTAAAAGTAAATTTTGTAGATTGTGTTGCAAGGGGGAGTGATAGCATAAAATTGAGTATGATATAGAGATATATGATATGAAATATATTCCTAGGGGGAGTATAGATGATATATAAGATATTTGGAGATATAAGGATAATGAAGACTTTTTGTTATGGCCATAATTTTGAGGTTTTATATGACAGCCAATTTTCTTATATGTTGCCACCAATGAAAAAGGGGGAGATTGCTAGAAATTTGGCTGATTTAAATATCTAGTTGTCATTATGGCAACATATAATCTGTATGAAGACCACATATGATAGCAAGCAATTATGACAGAGCGCAGAGTAAAATTGTCTAAGTATAAGCAACATTTTCTAGTCTAACTAGAGACAGTTTTTGATAGCAATGTCGATAGAAGTAATTTGAATGCTTGTGCACTTGAACATGGATACTTTTATGTATATTGAAGACTCACCTTAGAACACAAGTCTGTATGACATGTACAAAAGAAGTTATTGTAGAATTACCAAAGACAAAGTTGAAGTCGATAGGATAAAGAAAGAAGACAGAATCGGTATAATAGTTAAGGGATTATTTTGTTTATCAAAATAATAACTTAATCATATAAGGGATGACATCCTAGATGTTAAACCTTGGGAAACACAAGTTAGTGTGTATTTTGTAAAGTTCTTTATGTTTTGTAAAGCCGACTGTAAAAGTTATTATTCTTAATAACTTTTATAAATGTAAGATATATGTAATGCGAAGAGAAAAGTGTGACATATACATGCAAAATATATTGATGCAAAGTTGTAAATTGTAAAAGTCAAGTAAGAAGACTTTTTATATGCAAGCGAAGAGATAGATCAGAGTAGGAAAGCTATTTGACAACAATGAAAGGTTATATACCTTATCTTTTTTTGTAATAAAAAATCATTGTATATTACACGTTTGGGCAGTGAGTTCCTCTTGTAATCATTCTATTTTACTACCATCTCTTAGCAGGGTTGAGGTTTCTAACAAGGCGTTAAGTCCTTTAATTAGGATAGAGACACTATATGCATGTAATAGGCTCCTAACAGGGTCAACATCCTTAACATGATACTTTTGATTAGTGGATCACTTGTGGGTATCATCCCCATTAGGGCTTTTCCCTTGGCCAGGGTTTCCTCAAGAAAAAAACATTGTGTTATGAGTTCATTTGCTTTACTGCTATGCATGCTATTTAGTTTACTTTATTTTCCAAGTATCAAGTTAATCTGTTATATCCTTAATTGGGAAAAAGTAAAATTTTTTAGAATACTAATTCACCCCCCCTCTCAGTATTCCCTATTTCTAACAGAAATAAACTTGTATTTCTCAGTCTACCATTGAAGTAGAGTATGTTGTTTCTGCTACAAACTATTCAAACATTTCTTATATCAAACAAGTGTTGGAAAGGATGAATGAGGTAATCACTAAACCAGTGATTATATATTGTGACAACACTAGTGCTATAAATATTTATAAGAATCCTGAAATGCATTAAAAAATAAACCATATATCAATTAAGTATCATTACTTAAGAGAACAAGTACAGGAGAAGAAAGTCAAACTGGAATATGTTACATCAAAGGAGAAACTTGCTGATATTTTTATCAAGGCTCTACCAAAGGACACTTTTGAATACTTGAGGACTAGAATTGGGGTCCGTCCCCTGTCTACCTATCACTAATGTGATTTGGAGGTTTCATCAGCCCATTCTTATCAGAAGATCATTCATGTTGATGCTTTGGATAGCGATGTCGATAGAAGTAAGTTCAATGCTTTTGCACTTGAACATGGATACTTTTATGTATATTGAAGACTCACCTTAGAGTGCAAGTCTGTATGACATGTATGGAAGAAGTTATTGCAGAATTACCGAAGACAAAGCTGAAGCCGATAGGATAAAGAAAGAAGATAGAATTGGTATAATAGTTAAGGGAATATTTTGTTTATCAAAATAATAACTTAATCATATAAGGGATGACATCCTAGATGTTAAACCTTGGGTAGCACAAGTTAGTGTGTATTTTGTAAAATTCTTTATGTTTTGTAAAGCCGACTATAAAAGTTATTATTCTTAATAACTTTTATAAATGTAAGACATATGTAATGCGAAGAGAGAAGTGTGACATATACATGTGAAAGATATTGATGTGAAGTTGTAAATTGTAAAAGTCAACCAAGAAGACTTTGTATATGCAAGCGAAGAGATAGATCAGAGTAGGAAAGCTATTCAGCGGTAGTGAAAGGTTATATACCTTATCTTTTTTTGTAATAAAAAATAATTGTATATTACATGTTTGGGTAGTGAGCTCCTCTTGTAATCATTCTATTTGTACTACCATGTCTTAGCAGGGTTGAGGCTTCTAACAAGGCCTTAAGTCCTTTAATCAAGATAGAGACACTATATGCATGTAATAGGCTCCTAACAGGGTCAACATCCTTAACATGATACTTTTGATTAGTGGATCACTTGTGGGTATCATCCCCATTAGGGTTTTTCCCTTGGCCAAGGTTTCCTCAAGAACAAAACATTGTGTTATGAGTTCATTTTCTTTATTGCTATGCATGCTATTTAGTTTACTTTATTTTCCAAGTATCAAGTTAATCTATTATATCCATAATTGGGAAAAAGTAAAATTTTATAAAATACTGATTCACCCCCTCCCCCCACCCCCCTCCCTCTCAGTATTCCCTATTTCTAACAAAAATAACCTTGTATTTCTCAGTCTACCATTGAAGTAGAGTATGTTGTTTCTGCTACAAACTATTCAAACATTGCTTATATTAAACAAGTGTTGGAAAGGATGAATGAGGTAATCACTGAGCTGATGATTATATATTGTGACAACACTAGCGCTATAAATATTTCTAAGAATCCTGAAATACATTAAAAAACAAAGCATATATCAATTAAGTATCATTACTTAAGAGAACAAGTATAGGAGAAGAAAGCCAAATTGGAATATGTTACATCAAAGGAGAAACTTGCTGATATTTTTATCAAGCCTCTATCGAAGGATGCTTTTGAATACTTGAGGACTAGAATTGGGGTCCGTCCCTTGTCTACCTATCACTAATGTGATTTGGAGGTTTCATCAGCTCATTCTTATTAGAAGATCATTCATGTTGATGTAACATATCTCACACTCTATATTATGTATATGGTTGTGAAAGATTTGAGGAACTAGAACAAAGAACTTGCATATTAGTATACATAGATACATTGTCTACACCGAACAACAGAGAGTTACTTGGCTATTACAAAGCTGTATGTTTTATGTTTTTCTTTGGCATTGTTGTCAAAGGGAGAGATAAATAGTGGGAGAGATAAATAGAGAGATCAATCAATGACATATCTATCTAAAAGAGAGATAACCTGAGAAAGTTAGAAAGTCAGGGAGAGATTTGAATATTTGTTGCTGAGAACAAAAGGAACCTGAGAACTAAAAAGATCAAATCTGTAGGGAGAGCTTGCATGCAAATGTCTGTTATGTAACATAGTGATTAAACATATTAAGTATCAAGCTAGGGAGAGCTTACCAAGCTACAAAATTTACTTACATAGTGGTATAATACATGTTTGGTATGTGTATGGCATATTTCATATTGTGTGTGTTGCCATCAATGCCAAAGGGAGATATTGATGAACTACAATTGATTGAATACCTGAATTACTTGAAGAACTATGATTAGATATCACTAAGTTACTGAAATGACATGTAAGATAATTAAATCACTCATTATGTTGTCATTGATGTCAACTAGTTTTGACAGTACTTATCATGTTAGTTACAAACATCTAAACATTTGTAAAAAGAGAGAATAGATGAAAAATTGAGATATCTACATGGAGAAAGATGGATATGACAGATGAGGATAAGGAATACTTTAGATAACTTATTGATGAGTCTATGATCTCATATTTTTGACTTGATTATGTTGCATTAATCTATTGTGAAGAAGTAAGCAAAATTGCACAAGACAATGTGGTTGATAAATGAAGACTTCAGTATACACCGAGCCAGTGTAGTGTATACCAAGCAATAGTATTAACCAAGCTTGTATTCATTGACACATTTCCTTGTTAATCGAGTATGGATGAAAGTATTAAATTCTTAGTTTAGTCGACAGAAAATGATAAGCTAGAAATTGTTATGATTTCAAGATTGAGGATAAAGTTTGTTATGAGATCCACGGTTGACAAAATTTAGAGAAGATCTAAAGGATGGAATTGAAATGTGTTATTGACATAACTGTCAAGGAAGGTTTAAGAGGAAAAATCAATGAAGAAGAATAAGCCTAAAAAATTTGATGGTTGATATGAAAATGGTTTATCTGTCTATATAAGAGATATGAGTTTCTTTATTGAAACATGCCAAAAGAAAGAAGACTATAGAGATTTTGCATGAATACAGTTTCATGCATGCCTAATCACATTGGTTGAAGGAGAACCGAATTGTAGAATAGATCTAAACATCTAAAAATTGAGTTGTATTGTAATTAGATCAACTATTGTTTTAGTTTAACCATTCATACAGAAAAATCTCCTAACCGAGTGGACTTAACCATCTTATGTTATGCCCCTATGTCATTCAAGGAATGTACATTGTTATCTTATGGACCCCATAGTGAATGCTGGTTGAAAGTTAACTATTAGTCTTAAATCCTCTAACAAGGTCACACCTAACAATGTGTTTGTAACCTTTAACAAGGTTGGCTCTTCACCAAGCTCACTTTAGAAGAGTGAAAATTATTTTGGGTTACCGGTCCCCGGTGGTTTTTCCCTTAGCAAGGTTTCCATGTTAAATCATTATGTTAGTTGTTATTGTGATGATTGTTTTATTATCATACTTTACATAGTACATATTTTATTTAGTTGGTAATTACGGTAAGTTAATTAAATGGTAGTTGGTAAAAGGCACATATAGTTTAATAGTTTATGTTACCAAGCTACATAATTTATTGAAATAGTTTTGAGAGTTATATCTTTGTATTTGAGACTATAGGATAATTGATCTAACTGATTCACCCCCCCTCTCAGTTATTCTAACAAAGGGGTGGACTTGAGATCAATACTAATAGTTCATCTAAGGGAAATCCTAGGCATGTAAGAATTGGAGGAGTGTTGGAAATATGACAAGAGACATGGTCAAATGTATAGACCTTATTTGCACATGTAAAACTCACTAGAGGATTAGATCAAGTGGCAGATCAATTTTTGGTTAAGTACAGGAAACAGGGAAAAAATTTCTTATAATGCAGACACTTTTTAGATTAGCGAAGGCTACCAATTTAGTATTTTGGAGCATGCACCTAAAGGAAGAATAAGATAAAGGTATATTATTTCTAATCCCAAATTATTATGAAAAGATATTTTGGCTCAAGTAAGTTATACACTTTTAAGTGGTAGTTTTAAGGAAAATAATCAGGAAAGACTTACATGTGAAAAGATTCTTATTGTGAAAATTGATAAAATGTTTTAAGGGCCAAACCATCATCAAATTAGTTTATTTGATATGTTAAAAGTGTTAAACCTAATTGAAAATTAAGTTTTTTCATTAGTGCCACACATATAATCAGAAAAGAAAAGCAAACAAGACAGGTCAGTCAAAGTAATAAGTATAGTAACTAAGCAGAGCAATAAGGAGAAAGATATGAGAAATGAACACAGACTTGACCGAGCATCTACACCAAGCCGCATTATTATTGAGGACACTGAGTATAGTGTTAACTAAGTATACCTGATTACTAAACATAAATATATTTACCAAGGTAGAGATACAGTATTTACCGAGCAATGTAGGATCCACATAAAAAAATTTGACAACAGTGAAAATAAGGAAAACAATTTTTACCAAGCTAGAAAATGGTTTACATAAATCAAGTTAAATATTTCTTGGAGATTTCAAATGGATTGGCGATGATATCTATGTAGTTTTGAATTAGGTTATTCATATTGATCGTTGATCAAATATTTTCTAGATGTTTGTATAACCCTAACTAGGACTAAATCACTATGATTTAAGCATTGCTAAGACAACAGATTGTACACAAACATGATAAGAATTAGCCTCCTATAGGATAATTTTGAAGATCATTCAGGGTTATGATGCTAAGTAGTGAATGAGTATTAAGGATTACATTAGAAGTAGAATAGAGGCTATTAAGTAGTATTTGAAGGAAATATCTATCACAAAAGGGTGATTTCAGATAAGGACTAAGAAAATCTGATATTCTGTAAAGTAAGTGACAACATCTAGATCATTTATGCTATTACTTTCTAACAATTATAGTAGAAAATCTCTTAACAGAGTAGACTTAATTGTCTCATTGTAAATCTCTTAACCGAGTGCACACTTAATGAGTGTTGCAAAATCATCCAACAAGGTAGATCTTAACTGATCTTATATATTACTCCTAACAAGGTAAGATCATCATAAGTGATCAATTTTTTATGCTTTAGCATGCAACTTTATTACTGCAGTTAGTGAAGCTTTGTGGATTCCATCCCCATTGCAATTTTTACCTTCTAACAAGGGTTTCTATGATACCAATATCTATGTCAACTATATGAAGTTTCATGAATGGTTATTTGATAGATTATAAGTATTTTATGTTTCAGTTATGTTCATGAAAAAATGGTAGTTATGAACATGGCAGTAGGTTCATGAAGGGTATTATCTTGTAGATTAAGAATAAAATTTTTAGGGTTACTAATTCACCCATCCCCTCTTAGTAACTGACATTTCCATAATACAAAAAAATGGTATTAGATCTTGTTCTCTTGTTAAAGAATTTTAATCACCGAAGAGGAAAAGATCCATAGAGATGGAAAGTTACAAGCTTGACAAGATAATTAAAAATTAGAAATTGGAGTTGCAGATTACCCTAGAACAACTTAAGGATGTCATTTAGAAAAGTTGAGGAAGTCATTGAGAAAGAGGAAGGAATTAGCAGTTTGAAAAAATGTCACTCAGTATTAGGAAGAAGAGGTTGATGAATTATTAGAAGGATCTAGAAGTATATCTGATACAACTAAAGAAACAATTTTAGATCTATCAGAAAATAATCAACACCTCTCCGAGAAACTAAAAGCACTACAAATTGGACAAGAAACACAAATGGTTAGAATGATTGAAGTTATGAATAGTACAAGACAAGCTAAACAAGAGAGAAACATGGCTATTGAAGATAGAAGACAAATGATTGAAAAACTAGAAGAAAAGGAATCATAAATACTAAGGTTGACCAAGCATCATTTTGAAATTGTAAATCAGATGGTTATCATGAGTCAAGAAGTTAATAGAGTGAACAATGAGCTTGTTAGGAAATTGTAAGACATTGGTGAATTAAGGGAAGAAAATGAAAGAATGAAAAATTAATTGAAGATGCAACAAAAAAATAATGAATTGATGAAGAAAGCTAAGGAAAGAACCAAAAAGATGGATGAATTCTTAAGGAGTCAAAGGAGAATAGACAATGCCACTAGATTAGGATATAATTAGCATGTAGAATCATCAAATCAAGAACATAAAAGGAATGTATATGAAAATCCAAAACCAAAGAAGCTTTCATGCTATCATTGTGTGAAACCAGGTCATATAACAAATGTATGCAGGAGTAAAGTTAGTAAAGCTAAAGCTACTCTCAATACTATTCCTAAATTTGATAGTTATTTCTACAATTACAACAAATATGTACATCAATCATTTGAATTTAGATCAAAGACAAACAAGTCACCTAAGAGGCACTATATGGATAAATATTATCATATTTGAAACAAGCATGGTCATATATCACAATAATGTAGGGAAAAACTAAAGTAAGTTTGGAAACCAAAGAGACAAAACAATACATATAAACTAAGACAAGGTAAATCATGTACTTGGGATTACAATAGATGTTATAATTGTACTATGTATGGAAGATATGGTCATATAGCTACAAATTGTATGAGATTGCACTAGAGAGGAAGATCTAGAAATTGAACAAATTCTAGAATGACATGTCTACACTATCATATGGTCAGTCACTTAAGAAGAGATTGCAAAAACCAAGCACCATAATCAAATGAAGATATGAATGAAAATTCTATTGATAGAATCAGAAGGTAGAGGAACCAAATGTGGAGAAGAACAATAGAAGAAAATGGAGAAATAAGCACAATAATTGGTGACACCTCATCCAATGGATTAGGTGATTCCACCACTTCTACTTAAGTCAATCAAGCAAGTATGGGAATAGAATCTTAATCAATTATATCTATTGCATGAACACCATGTCAGCATGAATTATGATGCACTAGGTTGTTATATGTTATTAACTTGAAGTGATCATAGTCGATAAATCTAGACCAAGTAAGTAATTGTCAGTCGATGAAAGTGGTAAAGATAACTAAGTTGTGTAGTCAAGATTGTATCAATCGAGCACTGGTAGTGTAAACCGAGTTGAATTATCTAATGTGGATAGAATGGAGAAAACTAATTATTTGTTCATTGATTGAGTAGTGGTTGGTAAGACATTTATTGCACCATACTTATGCTGAAAAGTTTTTTGGGGTATAAATACATGCTGAACTAATTCCTTATTCACATTTTACTCAAAGAGTGAACTAGAGAAAAAAAAAAGTGAAGAGTGAGAAACTATATTTCAAGAAAATATAATGATTTTTGAGGTTTACAGAGTGATTGAAGGATGCTTAGGAAGGTTTCAAGTGTAACTAAGTGACTTGAACGTAGATTTATCAAAACCCTTTAACTTATCTACAATAATGACATCTACATCAAAATCCATTCAATAAAATGCTGGAAAGGAAAATAAAGTTACATTGATCAAGAACTCATCGTATGAAGAACCCAATTATAAGTTACATCTAGATATCATAGCACAGATCAATGAAAAAGGGTTTTCATCTATATACCACCTATGGTTTTTCTAGTTAAAGACATTAGGTCTTATACTCACTGCAATATTAATGAGATGGGGGATTATGAGCTCCAATACACATATAATGAACTATGCAAGAATGGAAATTAGAAGGATGAACAAAAGAATTTGGAGGTAAAAGGATTAATTAATGCATTTTATTTCTTGAAGGAGTGTAAGACCAAATGGATTAGGATCATCCTAAGTTGAGTTTACGATGGAAATATGTGGCTAGATGAGCCAATGAAAATCACTAAGGATGTGATTCACATGGTTAAAGGGTACCTAGTATGTGACAAAGCCAAAGCCCTAAGGCACCCATTTAAGAACAAGATTGAGAAACTGACTAGAGTAGAGTGGGATGATAGAGCAATGAAAATGATTACCATTAATGATGCACATCAAAGGATGGTGGATCCAATTAAGGATAGTCCAAACCTTGCAGATATAGAACAACACAACAAAATAACACAACACAATAATTATTTCAACCAACTTTTCATTAACATGCCTGGCTGTAAGGCCTTCTGAGTTAGGGCCAATTACATTCAAGAAGTAATTTCGCAAGATCAAAAGGATCCAATACAACTCTAGCTAGTTCAGTTCTGGAACAAATCAGCAACTGATGAAAACCCTAAATCATATCTGAACTTGTTCTCTCAAGCCACCAAGCAATCTCCTTGTCTCCAAGCCTCAACCACTAGGTTTGCTGTCACAAACTATCAGATAACAATCTCATCTGCATCATGTAGGATCTTTTCCACAACTTCAATTATCTACTACCCCATATATTCTTTCAGAACTTCCTATCTCCTAAAAAAACTACCAAAATATCCTATAAATACTAATCATCAACCACAAGTCAGCTGGATGAAACCATTAAATCCTCCTAACAAATATTAAATGCAATACAAGTTGGCTCTCAAATAGCTTTGCAATTATTAAATTCAACATGTCGGCCCCTAGATCCACATAGAAGAATCCAAGAAATGATACCAACATTAAATGCACCAAGTCGGCCAACCAAATAACTAAGAACTCCAGTCGATAACCCATAACTACCAAGCGCCAGAGAAACAACCAAGCACCAGTGAAACAATTGACCAAGCCAAGCAACACCAAGCAACATAGGTATTACCGAGAACTAGTTCCACTAAGCACAAGAAGTCTCACCAAGTTCCTTTAGCGACTGAGCTTCCTTCAATAACTGAGACCATCAGTTAAGGCCGCAACTGAGTAACACCGGACAAGTAACACATCACCATGCAGATTCACCAAGGACCCAAGAATGCCCCTGCATCAATTAATGACCTTGGAACTAGATTTTGTACATATGTGATTACATACAGGATATTTTAATCCTACAGAATAAACATCGTTCCACATGGAGCTGTAGATATTGCATACAAGATTGTGAAGAAAGGTTTACAACTTGACATAGCTGAACTTATGTTGAGGCAATAGAAGGAGAATATGAGAACAATTTGAGTTGTAAAATCTAACACATGCAAGTTTGGATCATTATTGGTATGTATATTTTTCTACTTGTAGAACTCATTTCCCTTGATTGGTAACATAGAATGGGATGTGGATAAACCCATCATTTTCCAAATTGGTGAATTCATTAACGGTCTAGACAAGAATTATGAACTTGTGATGGATGATTATTTCAATAAGTTTAAGGATAGAATGTACAAGAGAAACTAAATTCCAACTCAACTTGTTGAGAAATATAAAGATGATCAATGTTTCTTAGTGAACATCGACACCACACTGATTAAGGTAGTTGAATTGAGAACTATGTGGCTACCACCAATGGAGTATGAATTTGATATTTATTGAGCCACTAGGTCAATAGATGCATTACTAGAAGAGCCTAAAGACAAAGGAGCTACATGGTTTGGCACATATGAAGAAGTGAAGAAGAGAACAAAAATGGAATTAGTTATAGGAGAGATTGGAAGGAAATAAGAGAAAATGATAGGAACATTAAAGAAACAATTTGGTGATGAAGAAGAAGTAGAGAAGTTGGTAGATGAAGTAACCAAAGAGCAGAGATTGGTTGGTGAAGAAGAAGAAGAAACTGAGTTAGAAAAGGAGCATCAGGAAGAGAAACTAAAGGCAATGAAAGGTAAAAGGAAACAAGTTGATACTATTAGATAACTAAGAGGGGGGGGTGAATCAGTTAAGTCCAGTTATCCTATAGTCCCAAATCTCCTAGATATATATATTAAAACTTTTATATCAAATAATAAACTTGATAAGTTATCAACTATGTCTTTCTCTTCATCTATCGATTGCGAGTAAATTAAATATTGTGTTCAATGACCTATCCAGTTATAAAATGTGTAAAGAAAAATAACAATACAACACATCATACACACATATAACACATATATTTTTAACATGGAAACCATGTTAAGGGAAAAACCAAATGGTATCAGTAACCCAAAATAATTCACTCTTCTAAACTGAACTCATTTAGGAGATAACCCTATTAAAGGTAACAAAACACATTGTGAGGTGTGACCTGGTTAGAGGATTTATCACTAATAGTTCTCTCTTGACCATGCATTCACTATGGGGTCAACAAGAAAACAATCAACATTCATTGAATGTCATATTGAAATACAAAAGACTATTAAGTCTCACTCGGTTAAGAGATTTATCTATAACAATGGTTAAATTGATACAGTAATGATTTGATTCAAATACAACTATGATTTTTAGATTTTCAGGTCTATGCCAAGTTCAAAATACCTCCTATGATCAATAATCAATTCAATCCTTCATATCCTCCAACTTTATTCCACTTAGTGTATGCTTCTCTGATGCTTAGTAATGTTTGCAATTCAACTTGGTTCTGTCTTCAACTAGTTTGATCAGTGGTGCATGAAAATAATCATTTTCAAGTGAATTCTTCTATAGTATAAAAAATCCTAGACTTAATAATGAATCCCATGTCTCCTTATAGAAACATCATAAACCATTTTATTTTCATCCATAGACTTTTCCTCTTAATCTCCACAATTCATTTTTTTTCTTTAACCTTCCTTGGTAGTTGTGTCATTAACATGTTTCATTCTCCTTCATCTGATCAATCTTGAATTTTGTGAGTCTTTAGATCATCATAACAAACATTATCTTCTACCTCAAAATCATAAGCATATGTCCATCTCATCATTTCAGTCAGTTGTTTATAAACTTTATTTGTTTCTTTCACTCGGTCAATACCAAAATGTGTCGATGATTACCTACTTAGTTAATACTATACTTGGTATATGCTACACTAGCTTGGTGTATACAAAACTCTTCATTTATTGACCACATAAACTTGTTCAGTTCTGATCATCAATACATAAAAAAATCATGTAATACAATCAAGTCATCAACATGATACCATAGACTCATCAATAAGTTACCCAATGTATACCATAGCCATATCTTTCATATCCATCTCATCTTCATGTAGATATCTCATTCCTTTACCATTTTCCTTCTTTGAATGTTTGTAACCATCATGATAAGTATAGTCAAAACTAGTTGACATCAATGACAATACATTGACTGATTTAATTATCCTACATATACTTTAGTGGCTCAGTGACCATCAATCACTATCTTTCACTTGTCCATTCTTTCTATCAAGATATTCAATCAGTTGTAGGTTTTCAATCTCTCCCTTTCACATTGATGGAAACACAATATGAAATATGCCATAGAATACCAAATATATGTTCTACAACTCTATAAGAAAATTTTGTAACTCAGTAATATCTCCCTAGTGTGTATTTTTAATATGTTTAATTGCTACACATCATTAATACCTCTAAGAAGACTCTCCCTATGGATTTGATCTTCTTCTTGTGTATCTTTTGCTCAATATTATCTTCTCTCCCTTTGAATAAATATCAATTGATTCATCTCTCGCTTTGACAACAATTCCAAAAAGAATAAACAAATCTTTAGTAGCCAAAATTTTATCTCTTGTGTTCAGTTTAGATAAAGTACCTTTCATGTACCGATATGCAGTGTCAATTTGTTCTTCATTTTATAGCTTTCACAACCTTAGGAGACCTAAAGTGTGAAGACTTTTGCATAACATCATTTGATATTCTAATAAAGTATAGGTTGATGCAACCTCTTGATCACCTTAGTGACCAATAGATAGGGGTGGACCCATAGTCTAGTCCTCAAGTACTCAAATGTATCCTTAGGTAAGGGTTTAGTAAATATATCTACAAGTTGTTCTTTTGATTTCACAAACTCCAATTTCACTTGCTTTTCTTGTACTTGTTCCCTCAAGTAGTGATACTCTATAGATATATGCTTTATCTTTGCATGCATCACCCGATTCTTAGTAATGTTTATAGCATTGGTGTTGTCACAATATATTATCACTAGGTCAGTGATCTTTTCATTCATACCTTTTAAGAGTTGTTTTATCCATTCAATATTTGAAAAATTAGCAAAAACAACAACATATTATTCTTTGGCAGTATATTGAGAAATGCATCCTTTTTTCTTTCTTATACAAGTAACTAATCTTTCTCCCAAAAAAATGCTCCATCAGTAGTACTCTTTTGTTCATCAATGTTTCCATCCCAATCTGCATTTTTGTAAACATTTAGTTCAAAATTAGCTTCTTTCTTGTACCATAAACCATGATTTTCTCTATTTTTCAAATATCTCAAGATTCTTTTGACAATAGTCATATGTGATTCTTTAGGATTAGCAAAAAATCTTGCTATAACTCCAACTGCATATGCAATATGCAATCTACTATGCACAACAGACATCAATTTACCAATCATTGATCTATATAATGTTTGATTTACCTTAGTTGATTGATCATCCTTTGTTAATTTGCATCATGTGATCATAGGTGTACCAACTGGTTTTGAATCTTCCATACCAAAGGTCTCCAACACTTCTTTGACATACTTTGATTGTGTAATTTTCAAACCAAGAAAGAATTTAATCTCTCCAAACATTGACATTTCAAATTCTTTTATCATTTCATCAGCAAATTATTTGCATAGATTATCATTTCTTCCAAACATGATATCGTCAACAAAAATTACAGAAATAAGAATCTTATCATCATTTTCACCTTTCAAGTATAAATTATTGTTGTCACTTGTTCTAACAAATCCAATACTGATAAGATATGAATACAGTCTTTCATACCATTCTCTCAATGCTTGTTTCAGTCCATATAGTGCTTTGCACAACTTACATACCATGTTTTTCTAATTTGAATCAATAAAACCCTTAGGTTGTTCAATGTATACCTCTTCCTTAAGTATTCCATTCAAAAATGTACATTTGACATCCTTTTGATATACTCTAAATCCTTTGTAGGAAACATATGCAAGAAATATTCTAACTCCTTCAAGACTAGGAACTGGTGCAAAAGTCTCACCATAATCAATACCTTCTTCTTGTGCATATCTTTTGCATACAAGTCTTGCCTTATTCCTAATGACTTCACCATTCTCATTCATCTTGTTTTTGAATATCCATTTGGTTCCAATACATTCTTATCATTTGGTGTTGGTACCAATGTCCATGTTTTGTTTTTTAGTATCTGATTTATTTCTTCATTCATAGCTTTAATCCATTCATCATTTTCAAGTGCATCCCTAACATTTTTAGTTTCAAATTCAAAAACTAAGCATGTTTCATTTCTCAACTTACTTCGTGTCATCATGCTAGCTTGCTTGTCTCCAATAATTTGAATCTGTGGATGGTGTCTACTCACAAATTTTACAAGTACATGCTCTTTTATTTGTTCTTCATTTGGTGCAGCATCATGATCTTCCTTGGTAATTATTTCCTCATTCTTGGTCTCTTTAGGCTGATGCTCGGTATTATTATTCTATTGCTCGGTAATACCAGGTTTTTTCTTGGGTAGAGTGTTAGGTTTCTCAATGTATGTAAATCTATCATAATCTTTCAGTTCATTATTGCTTTCTTCATCATTTTTCTCAACAAACTCATCAACCCTCACATTTGCAATTTCAATCATTTTGTTAGTATCCTTATTCAAACATTTGTAAGCTTTACTTTTAGTAGAATATCCTAAGAATATTCCTTCATCAGCTTTTGAATCAAATTTCCCATTTCTATCATCTTTTAGAATGTAACATCTACTTCCAAATATTCTGAAATAACTTACATTCGATGTGTAACCATACCATAACTCATAGGGTGTCTTATTTGAAAATTTCTTCAATTGTACTTGGTTCAATGTGTATACAATAGTACTAACAAATTCTCCCCAATATGTTTGTGCAACATATTTTTCAATCATTATTGTTCTAGCACAATCAACAATAGATCTATTCCTCCTTTCAGTAATTCCATTCTATTGTGGTGTTCTTGGTGCATAAACTTGTCTTTTAATTCCATTCTCATTACAAAAATTAGTGAGCTCATCAGAAATAAACTCACCACATCTATCTAATCTCAAGCATTTTAAATCTTTTCCACTCTAGGTTTATACCATTTAAACATCTTAAAGGATTCATATTTTTCTTTCAAAAACATGACAATCATCATCCTAGAGTAGTTATCAACAAATAAAATAAAATATATGTCTCCATAATAACTCTAAGTTCTCATAGGACCACACAAGTTGGTATGAACCAATTCCAAAATAGCATAAGATGAATATTTTTTTTCTCTTGAAACTAGATTTTGACATTTTTCCCATTTGACATTGTTTGCACATGACATGGTCAGGTTTAGATAAGCTTGGTAAGCCTCTAACTCTCCTTTTCTTATTGATTTTAACCATGTTGTCAAAATTCACATGACATATTCTTTTGTGCCATAACCACACATCTTCAGTTCTAGCTAATAAACAAGAATTTTTAGCATTGTCAAGGTAAAATAGATTACCTTTTGATTGTTCACCAGTACCCACCAATTTTCCAATCTCATCATAGTTTTCACCTTTCTATTTTCAAATGCAACTCGGTGACCTTTGGTATTCAGTTGTGCTACACTCAACAAATTATAGTTAGGTCCCTTCACCCAATATAAATTCTCACATCTGATCTTATTGTTTAATAGGATATATCTGTTTCCTTTTACTAGACAAGGTGTATCATTTCCCATTTTAACAAATCCACCATTATAAAGTTCAAGGTATTCAATTTTTTCTTCATCACCAGTCATATGATGTGTACAACCACTATCAATAATCCAAGTATCATTATTGCTAACTTTAGAAATGAGTGTTGTTTCAATATACCTTTCTTCTTCTTCTTAATCTTCTTTCAATGCTATGAATACCACCTCAATGTCTTCATAAGTGTTGGTGTCAGTGTTAGTGTCATCATTATCTTCAATAAGGTAACACACCTTCTTGCCTTTTTTATTTTTAGTCTTTGTTTCTTCTTCTATCATACTGTCAGTTGCCTCTACGTTCTTGGTTATCTCTCCTATCAAACTTTCTTTCACCAAATTATTCATTGTCTTTGTCATCTCCTTTCATGTTAGGACATCTAGCTACAATGTGGCCAATTTCTTTACAATTAAAACATACCAAAGGTAATTTCCCTTTATATCTTCCTTTACCTTTCTATAGATTTCTAGCCATTAATGCTTCAAGTTCATCAAGTTCATCCTCATCACTATCACTATTTCTCTCATTTATTATCATGTGTTTACTACTTGATTTACCAATTTTAAAGGATGACATAAATGCAGACTCAACATTACGAATAATACTATTATCAAAGTTATTCAACTCAAAAGTAGTCAGTTTACCGATTAGACTAGCAAGTGTAAGATGATTACTTGAATTTGATCTCATTTCATGGATTTCAGAGATTCTAATAGCATAAATAGGCAGCAAGGTTCTAATAATTTTACTTACAATAGTGTCTTCTTCAATAATACCTCCTTCTCCTTGGATAGCATTGACAATCTCCTTAATTTTGTTGTTGTATTTTGAAATGTTTTCTCCTAATTTCATTTTCATGTCATCAAAATTTACTCTAAGACTCTCAGCTTTTTCCCTTAGCACATTTACATCTCCTCTGTGAACTAGTGCAAGTTTTTCCCACATTCATTTAGCTGAAGTGCATGTATTGACATCCTGAAATTTAGCATCTTATAAGGCATCAATAATCTCTATCATTGTGACATTATGTTCATGTCTATCTCTCATCTGATCAATACTCAAATGTCTAGTAGGTTGGATGAATTCATTATCTAAGTAGTATATAACAGATTCTCCAATTCTAGATATATGCAATCTAATTCTACTTTGCCATGTTGATAAGTTATCTTTGTTCAGCTTTGGAACCTCTCTCTTATACATCTTTTGATCTTTAGCTTAAGTCCTTTAAACTTTTCTTTGCAAGAAACCTTTTCTCTAATACCAATTGTTAGAAAACTAAGAGGGGGGGTGAATCAATTAAGTCCAATTATCCTAAATTACCAAATCTCCTAGATGTTTATATTAAAATTTTCCTATCAAATAATCAATGCGGTAAGTTACCAATCGTGTCTTTCTCTTCATCTACCTATTGCTAGTAAATTAAATATTGTGTTCACCAATCTATCCAATTATGAAACATGTAAAGAAAAATAACAATTCAACACATCATACACACATATAACACATAAATTTTTAATGTGAAAACAATGTTAAGGGAAAAACCACCCGTGACAGGTAACCCAAAATAATCCACTCTTTTGAAGTGAGCTCGGTTAGGATCCAACCCTATTAAAGGTTTCAAAATACACTATGAGGTGTGACCTGGTTAGAGGATTTATCACTAAAAATTCTCCCTTGACCATGCATTCACTATGGGTTCAACAAGAAAACAATCAACATTCATTGAATGTCATATTGAAATACAAAAGATTGTTAAGTCTCACTTGGCTAAGAGATTTATCTATAACAATGGTTAAACTAATACAATAATGATATGACTCAAATACAACTATGATTTGTAGATTTTCATATCTGTTCTTAGCTCAAAATACCTCCTCTGATCAATAATAAATTCAATCCTTCATATCCTCCAACTTTATTCCACTTAGTCTATGCTTGTCTGAAGCTCGGTAATGTCTGTAGTTCAACTCAATTCTCTCTTCAACCAGTTTAATTAGTGGTGCATGAAAATAATCCTTTTCACACAAATTCTCCTATAGTATAAAAAATCCCAGTCTTAATAATGAATCCCATGTCTCCTTATATAGACATCATAAACCAATTTATTTTCATCCATAGATTTTTCATCTCAATCTTCACCATTCATTTTGACACAAGGGGGGTTGCAGAGTGTCATGCCCCGCAATGGAACTGTTGTTATATTCTTACTCATTCTTAGATTGGTAACCTAATTACTAGATGATGCTACAATCCCCTAGTTTGTGTTATTAGGTGATCTTATTTAAGTTTGTGTTCATTTCATTGTGGAGATTGCATGAAAGAGAAGGAAATAAAATTCTACATCTAGAGATTACACATGCATGTATTAGTGATATGTATGCTATACAAAAGGGGAAAGAACTAGAAAGAGCAGGGCATCTATATGAGCTCACACAGGTCATGAGCATAGTTGTTACTAGAATTGAATGAATGAGTATAGATATACATAAAGAAAATCAATTAAATAATAGGGTACCAGACATTACCTTGTAGTGGTGTTTGGATCTCATCCTGTCCAAAGAGCTCTTGTGATCTAGAACTTGCAAAAGAGAAGAGGAGTTGTGGGTTAGATCCAATAAATCTAAGCAATGGCTGGTATCACAGTATTTATAGAATGCATACATACACTCATCCATGCACCTCTAACAAAGGCTATCCTCAGGGCATGTGTATCAAGGCTCCAAAGATGAATGAGACACCATGTTTTCATTGACGTGTTTTTTTCATGTGTAGCCATAGGAGGAGCTAATCCAACAACAAATCCCACGAATGACCTAGGCCCTTGATGCGAATCATCACAAAAAAACCTCAAGTTTTCTATCAGTGATCGCATCAAGGGCCAAGAACACCCATAGTACAAAAAGAGGAACATCCAGATGATGTAGCATCAATGGGGATACTCAAGAATCCTAAAGATAAATCAAATGGAGCATAGTAGACAGGGCACTAGTAGATCCAAGAAGAATTTATCAACTTAGCATACTACAGAGATGGCATCACCATAAGTGTTCCTATGATAGAAAATGCATTCAAAACATTGATGTGGTGTAGCTCACTAGTTTTTCCTAACAACATAATACACAGCTAGGAGCATACAAGCCCTACATCACATCGGGTCTCCAAACCCAAAACATTCACAGTGATCAATGAAAGACATGAATAGTTAAGGGAATAATAGCAGAGCATCAAAGAACAATAACCATGTATCTTAAGGAAAAAATACAACAACATCATGTGCCTCATGAATTCAAACAGTAACATCAACAACAAATATAAAATGAGGAGTCTTAGTTTCCAAGATATAGAACTTCACGGCCTGGTATAGACAATGGACCTATTTTCATATGCATAAAACCAAACATGTCAACAAATGATGCAAGCTTTGACATGATAGCAAGAGAGGCTCATGGTACCACAAAGATAGCAAAACCAAATACAATAGAGCACATCAAACATGATTTATTAGGCTCAATTCAAATATGCATGATGCCATTACTCCAAATCAATAGAAGGTGAACATGAGATAGTAGATACAATTTCCCAATATGCTCACGGGCTGGAATCATCAAGAATACAAATGGGAAATAACAATAGAAAAGTCTAAAGAAACCAAGAATCCATATTCATGGGTTGGCATAGTAATCAACAGTGAGTTCATTCAAATCTGGTGCCTTAGGCCTTAGGATGGTGCCTAAAAATGTGGGTCTTCACCATAACATCCAAAGCTTATATAATATATGGGAAATCAAAATGTTTTGTGTCCACAACAAAGTCTGTAGTGGTGCTCCAAACCAAAGCATAAAAAACAAGTCTCCAAGAATAAAAATGCCATCCAACCATGTATTTAATAGTGAACTAACATAAGGCATTGCCATAATGAGTTTACAGGCCCATTGACATCAGCAATATCAAGTCACAAAGCTAACAATGATAATACCATGAGCATCAAAACCAGGCTTTACACAAATTGGGCTATGCATGAAGAAGAATAAACAATGTCATAGCGGCAGTGTGATATGGATTGAACACAAATAGTAGTTGTATCTCAAGGAAACAATGAGAAAGATGTTGCAACAGTATTAATAGGGCACAACTATAGCAATAAACATGGTGAATATGATATACAATAGCATCCTTCCTTAGCATGCTCGGGTCACTAATCAATCGAGCCATGAATGCTTTCAGCGAACCATACACAGAGAGGACTAGTGTAAAAAATACATCACAAACATGATTCCCTAGTCGATCCTACAGGCCATCAAGTGTTGTAATGACCAACACTTCAGTAACAGATTGGGTCCATATACAATAGGCTGTAATCTCGTAGACTATGCTATGATAGCAGTACAAAAGTGAGAAGGAATACATAAGAACATAAGACTGTGATGCTCTTGGCCAATAGATAAAGAATAATGACAAAGATTGGGCCCTCAATATGCAAAGATTCAACTTCCTGATGCTACTACTTCACAAATAAAATATAGAGAAATTCAAACAAACAATGCCAGTGTCATGCCCTAGCTGAAGCTAAAATGTTTGCAATAGTGAATCTATACTGAAAGTACCATATTCATGATCAAATACACACTCATAGGCATGCAATAACAGAGAATGAATCTACAAAAATAAAAGAGGAAGTGAGGTATTACAGTGCCCTCGAACACACAATATCTTCAAATGTAGAGAAATGCCCTAGAAACTGGAAGCCAAATCCAATGTGCAAATCTAACCTACCTTAAATGATGATGTTGATGCCATGAATAAGCTGTTTCCAAATTTGAGTTTAGTCGACTGCCAGTGAAGAAGGAAACTTGCCATGTGCTGAGATGGGAAGGTCCACATTGCTAGGGTTTCTTCTATGAGAGGGGTTTTGGGTAAATGATTATAATTTTGTTCTCCCCTTGCTAGGGTTGAGGTTTAGTAATCATTTTTTTTATTCTTGATACTTTGTATTCTTGCAAAACATGGGTGTTATTTAATAGTGGGATTTTATGTTTATTCTCCCCTTATGTGGGTTGAGGATTTTTGAGGTATATGTTAGGTCCATAGTTTGTGCTAGGGCATAAATGGGTTATTATTTAATGTTTTCTTTTTAAAATGTGTCTCCCTATTTTGGGTTGAGACCATTTTAGAATGTATATTAAGTCCATTTTATGTCATAGGGGTTATGTCAAAACATAACAATCATCACACATATTATTGTAAATTCTGGAAAATGGTATTTTTATAAACCATTTTCAGAATCTTTTGGTGCATGACTTAGTGGATAGAGTGGTCTTCTTGGACTAGCTATTTTTAGGGACCCCACTTTCCTCGACCCCCTAGAAACCTAGGATTCTGGCATTTGAATTATGATATAGCCTCACGGGTCTATTATTGTTTGTTTTTCTATTCTTAGGAGGTAGTGGAGTTTGAATGCAAATTCCTAGGTTTAGTTATATACCTCTCACTTTTGGTGATTGAGGTTAGCTCTTCATTCTTTTCTCTCTGATATGAGTGTTGTAGCTTTGAGAGACACAATTGTACTTAGTTTCTTTTCAGTAATAAAATTGATCCTTCTTGTTTCCCTACAATTTCAGATTCACTTTTTTTGAATCACATGCAGGATTACTATAATGTCTTTGTATCCTTAATCTACATGTTGATTCAAGTTAGTTCTTAGGAATTCATCTTAATTCAGTAGTTTAACTTGTGTGCAATTGAGAATATCAAAGTTGTGGAGTTTTCTTCCTTTTCTGTATTTCAAGTACCTGGTTTCATTAAGAGTTTAAGGAAGCAAAATCAAGTTGTGATTCAAGTTTTGTTTTGTTATTTGAGTGAACTTATTTCAGTTGTGGATCTTCTTTTAAATTTAGTGGATCACCTTTGTTTTCATTCAGTTTCAGTTGTTTGTTTTATGCACTCTCTCCCTTTCCTCCAAAAAGTTAGTAAGTTTTGCAAGTGATCCAAAGGGAAGCCAACTCTTAATCCGGAGGTCTATTCTCAGAGAGGTTACCCATAGCCTGAGAATAGTCTCATGTTTCATAGGATTGATGGGTTCAACACTTAGCAAATTGGGTGCAATCCTTAGTGACAACAATTTTTGGCATGCCCGGTGGGATAGAAGACTCAGAGAGTTAGATTTCTAAGAAAGATTTATGAAAGTTATTGTGTGGTATGAGTAGTGACAGTGTTTTGAAATCATACTTGGTGACTCTAATCTTGTTTCATATAGATTAGTACTTAAGCTTATGAGTAGGATGCCAACCAGGTTAAGTAGGAATCCTTTTGTGTATGCGGAGCTGCCATCTATCAAAAAGAGGTCTAAAGCAGCCCAAACTAGTGCATCAAAATCTGCAAATCCTACTCCTAGTTCTACTCATAATCCTGCTTGCATTCCTATAACCACTTCCCAAATTTAGCCAATGCAAGAAGCACTAGCAATTCAAGCTCCCCTTAATCTTGCAATGGCTAGACAACATCATTTTGTAGCCTTCAATCAAGGCAGCCCCTTAAATTTGCAGCAGCATAATGACATACCTATATCAGCTCTTAAAATCTTGCCCATTTTTACAGGAGAGGATCAGACCTCCACTATTGAGCATATAAGAGATGTAGCATCCCTATGTGCCCTTCATAGTATAACCCAAGATAATGTGGCTATGAGGTTGTTAGAAACTTCCCTAAAAGGAAAAGCTTTGCAATGGTTTAGAGGTTTAGCAGTTGGTTCTATAGCTAATTGGGATGGGTTGGGCCAAGCCTTGACCAATCAATTTGAAGATAAATCAGATCACCTCTCATTGGTTGAGCATTTGACTACTATTGAAAAATCACCCCAAGAATACATGATGGATTTCAATGTTAGATTTCAAAGGATATGGAATAGAATACTATCCATAGTTAGGCCTTCAAGCTAGCATGCTTTTCTATACTATCTAAGAGCCCTTAACAATGATATCTATGTTATGATCCAATCCATGGTAGGGACTAATTTACTAGCAGCATATGATCTTGCCATAAGAGAAGAAAATAGCCTAATCCAAGTGGGAAAGATAGCCCTAAGGCCTCCAATGCCTATTTTTCCTGAGCTCCATCCTGTTCCTGAAGTAATTGCAGCCTTGGCATCTATTCTACCTCTCCCAGCTCCTTCCCAACAAGTTGCTAGCCTAGTTGTGAATCAATCCCAAGAGTTGAACAAGATCAAAAAGGCCTTACAAACTATTACTAATGAGTTGGTTAGTCTAAAGAAGTAGCAGTCCCAACCTTACCAACAACCCTATCAACAACCTTATTAGTAGCCCTATCAAAATTATTACCAGCAAAATAGACCCCAATACCAACAAGGCCAAGCAAAAAATTATAACCAAAACACCCGCCAACCGTATAATCCTAACACTCCTAATGCTTCTAGAGAGTTGGTTCCTATAGCTTAGAATAACATGGCACAAGAATATCCATGGGGCTGCCCATGTAATCAGCAACATATCCAAGGGATGTGTCCTAATGGCTATGCTCATGCCCTCATGGTGCAGAACAATGTGATGATGACACAGGAGATGGTTCAAGAGCTAGAAATTCAACAAGGTCTAGTTGCTACCCCAAATGAGTTGCATACACCTAAGGTGGCACTGGGTAATTTTTAGAAAGAATATTTTTGCTAGGTGAATTTTTCACCAAATGATAACCCAAACTATATTCTAGTTGCAGCCAACACAAGGTCTAAGAAGAAGGCTTTGGAGGTTGAACAAAGGGCCTCTACCAGTCAGCAAGCTCCTGTTGTGAATCCACAACCCAAGATGGTTCAAGCTCCAGTCCTAAACCTATCAAAAGAGGCTAAGGAACCAGTCAAGGCAGCTACACAGTTGGTGTCTACACAAATAGAAACTACTACACCAAAGGGGCAATCTAAAGTGAGTTTGGGATCTTTTAATATTGTGGAACAAATGAAGAAGACCTCTATCAATGTGCCTTTGATGGACACCTTGGTGATCATTGGAAAAAAGGAGCTAATACTTAGTGAGTTGGTTAAGATTTCATCAAATCAAGAAGCTATTTCAAAACAGCCCAGGGTCCTAGTGGCTGAAACAACTCAAAATGAGTAGCAAACCAAAGAAGTCACCTTGTAGCCCATTGTTGCCCCACAAGTTAAACCTCCTCCTTTCTATGTAACTCTAATTGTTTGAGACTTCTTGGTTCATAATTGTATGATAGACTCAAGAGCAAGTAGTTATGTGATTTCTAAATAGCTAGAAAACCTCCTAGGATTACCTTATTAGCCAATAGATGGGCCTATTGTTCAGTTCGATGGGTCGTTAGTTAGCACCATTAGATTCATTAAGGACCTAAGCCTCACTCTATTCCCCAAGATGTCTATGTCATAGACCTACATCCTCACTTTTCTGTCTATCTAAGTAGAGAATTCACTGCCAGGTTAGGGGGATATCTCTTAGCTGATTGGTCTCATTTATACTTTAGAACTAGGTAGGGGACAAGGGTTAGAATCAAGTCTAAAGCTTTTCCAAAAATCCATGCTGAACCTTATACCCCAAGCCCTATAAATGCCAATCTAATGTTTCATGAACAAGATCCAAGTGATTCTGAACCTGAAACCACTATTGAAAAGATTCATGACATTGTCCTAGATGAGTGGGCTGAAAGAGATTTGGAGGAGGATAACCTTTTTAGAAACATGGAGGTTTCTAGTATTGGAATGTACATTATCCATGAAGAGGGTGTTGTGATTCCAGATTTGATGAAGAAAGAAGATAAGTATTCTAAAGATCAGAATGGTGATTTGTGGTAGTTATTTTTTGATGGTGCCAAAAGCAAAGTTGGTTTGGGAGGAGGAGTTGTCCTAATTTATCCAAAAGGGAAAATGTATTACTCTAAAATTCACTTTTATTTCAGCTTTACTAACAATACATCAGAGTAGGAGGGGCCTTGATTCATGGTTTAGAATGGACTAGGCAAAGGGGAATCAAGTGCCTGAAAGTTATAGGCGATAGTGAGTTAGTGGTTAATCAAATTCATGGGTCTAATCTCACAAAGAATGATACACATAAGATGTATAAGAACAAGTTTTGGGATTTAATGGAAGATTTTTGTGCTTTTAATCTGGTTGTTGTCCCAAGAAATCACAACAAACAGGCAGACAAGCTAGCTGGATGGGAGCATAATATGATATTCCAAAAGAGATCACGAGTCCTGACTCGTAGCATGTGAAGGTCCTGGTAAGGCCATCTATACTAGAAAATTAGCTGAGCTGGCAAGTTTTTGAAAATGATGAGAAGATTTTTAATTTTTTGATAGAAGAAGCTGAGTTCTTTAAAGTTAACCATAACAAACATGCTCACCAGTATAATGACCAGATGCTACAGTTGAAAAGTAACAAGCTACCCAAGGGACTGGTCACCCTTGAGTCCATTTTTAACTCTGATGATCAGCTCAGAGGAGACAAAGCCAGTATGATAGTCAAAGAAGAGCACTACCAGTCAGTAGAAATTCTCAAGGGAAAATCCCTTAAGTTAGGAAAGGTATGCACACAACCAGAAAAGAAAGCCTTTGTTTTATTATGTCAGGAGTTTAGTGATGTTTTTTTAGTGGGAATACTATGATCTGAAAGGGTTTGATCCCCATTTAGCCCAACACACCATTAAGCTATAACCCCATGCCAAACAAGTGAGACAAAAGTAGAGACCTATCAATCCTAAGTTAGAGGTCTTGATGAAAATAGAGTTGAGGAAAATGATTGAAGCCAATATTATTTTTCCCATTAAACACACCTCTTGGGTTTCCAATCTAGTACTAGTTAGGAAGAAGAATGGTGAAATCTGATTATGTGTGGATTTTAGAGACCTTAATAGAGCCTCACTCAAGGACCATCAGCCATTGCCCTCCATGGAACAAATATTGCAGTATGTCTCAGGGTCTGACAGATTTTCTTTGTTAGATGGATTTTCTAATTATAACTAGGTCCTGGTCAAAGAGGAAGAACAATATAAAATAATGTTTACCACCAAATGGGGCACCATGGCATACATGAAGATGCCTTTTGGGTTGTCCAATACTGGTGCTACATTTTAGAAAGCCATGGAGATGGCATTTGCTAGTTTAATGAACAAGTTTGTTCTAGTTTATTTGGATGATATAACTATCTTTTCAAAAGACACTAATGATCACCAGGTTCATTTGAGGCAAATCTTTGAGAGGTGTAGAGAATTTGGAGTTTCATTTAATCCTAAGAAATGTATTTTTGCTATCCATGAAGGCAAATTACTAGGGCACATTGTTTCTAAGCAAGGGACAACAATTGATCCTGAGAGGATAAAGGCCATCATGGCACTACCCCTGCCAGCTCACAAGAAGGGATTGCAGAGTTTCCTTGGAAGAATCAACTTCTCGAGGAGATTCATTCCAAATGTTGTAGCACTACTGAAGCCTATGACCCAAATGCTGAAAAAGAACTCAACCTTTCATTGGACAAATGAAGGAAAGAGGTGTTTTGAAGAAGTCAAGGAAGTGATTGCTTCTGCTCCTACTCTGTTAAACCTTGACTTTTGTAAAGATTTCATCCTATATGCCTTTGGGGACACTGATAGTATCTCTGCCATGTTAGTCCAGCAAAATGTTGAGAAGCAAGAACATCCAGTAGCTTTCTACAACCAAGGTCTAGATGGTTATGAACTTAATTAAACTTCTATAGAAAAGCATGTCCTAGAAATTATGAGGAGTTTAAAAAAATTCAGACACTTTCTATCCAATAACACAGTGCACCTAATGGTTTCTCACTCTTGCATAAAAGATTTCCTACTCAACAAAGACCTGAGCCACAAGAGGGTTGGTTGGGTCACCAAAGTCATGGAGTATGAAATTCAGATTAAAGTGACCAAGATAATTAGAGGAAAAGGGTTGTGTGAATAACTAAATGAGAGAATAACAGACCAAAACTAGCAGAAGGAGGAGGTTGTCCCAATGAACCAGAATGTAGAGTAGAGTGCAAGCTAGACAATAGAGATGAAACATTATCTCTCAATTGGTCAGTGCCCTCAAGGCCTTGAAAGGAGTAAAATAAGGTACTATAGACTCCAAGCTATCCCATTTATCATTATTTATGATGTTCTATATAGGAGATATCATAGTGGTGTCTTGTTGAGATGTGTTGAAACTAGCCAAGTGGATAAAATACTGGAAGAGTTTCATGATGGAGGTTTTGGAGGACACTTTGTAGCTAGAACCACTACTCTAAAAGTGATGAGAGCTAGGTACTCTTGGCCTATCCTATACAAAGATGCATTTGATTGGGTTAGGAAGTGCAAGAGTTGTGCTCTATTTGCTGGAAAATAAAGGTTAGCAGCCCTCTCTCTACATCCCATCAAGGTGGAGCAACCTTTCTCCAAATGGGGATTGGATTTCATTAGACCTATCAACCCCCCATCCAATGCTGGACACAAATGGATACTTGCTGCTATAGATTATTTCACCAAATGGATAGAGGTTGTAGCATTGAAGAAAGCAAATGAGACCTTTTTCCTAAATTTCTATCAAGACATTGTGTCTAGATTTAGCACTCCAGATTCTATCATTTCAGACAATGCTATGGCATTTCTAGGAACTAGAATCTTAGAATGGGCACTCAAGCACAATATAATCTTGAGTACCTCTTCTAACTATTACCCTCAAGGTAATGGTCAGGTAGAATCAACAAACAAGAACTTATTGAGAATCATCAAAAGGACTATAGAAGGAAACTAGAGGGATTGACACAATAAGTTGAAGATGGCCTTATGTGCAGATAGAATAATGCCTAAGAGGTCTACAAGTAACTCCCTCTATACACTTGTTTATGGAAAGGAAGCTAGGATTCCTTTGTCTACTTAGTTTCCTACCTTGAGCTTAATCAAAGAAATTGATCTTATGGAGGAAGATGCTATGCAAGTCAGGTTTTCTGAACTAGTTGAACTTGAAGAAGTAAGAAAGCTAGCATTGGAGAACCTAGAGACTCATCATTCTCAGATGAAGAAGAACTTTGATAAGAGAGCCACACCTAAAGTTTTCGAGGGGGACCTTGTCCTCAAGTGGGATGAAGCAAAGTATAAACTAGGGAGCCATACTAAATTTGATGCCATATGGAGTGGGCCTTTCATGGTGATTAGATACAAAGCCCATAATGCTTTTCAGCTAACTAGTATGGATGGAGAGGAGCTGCCCATTCTAGTGAATGGGATTCACCTCAAGGCTTATTTCTGAGGTCTATTTCTACCTTGTACATTAGTAGGTTAGGATTTTCCAATTTTTTGTGTCCCCTAAGTGCCTGGCACAAGTTTTGTTTCTAGTTTTCAGTTGTTCAGTTGCTTTCAACTCAGTTTTTAGTTTGGTGTGAGTAATAATAATCCAGAGAGTCTATCTCTAGTAGTTAGCAATTTTGTCAGCCAGGAGGATTCGTTGGTTGAGGAGCTAAGTTAAGTTTGAAGCTTATAAGACTCTGTGCCCAATGGATCTTTAAGGAAGCTAGTTAGTATGCTTACTAGGAAAGCACTCCAAAGAGGTCACCAAAATGTTATCATATTTTTACTCATTCTTAGATTGGTAACCTAACTACTAGATGATGCTACAATCCACTAGTTTGTGTTATTAGTGTTAGAAAGTAAAGTCCACCAAAATAAATAAGGGGGGGGGGAGGGGTGAATTAGTTATCAGATAATTATAATTTTTATCATCTTCAACAACATTAAACCATATAAGCAATTTAATTACCAACCATAGAAAGATATTCATACACAATAACATAATGACAAAAGATATACTGACTAGGGAACCTCTTGATCAAAGAGTAAACCCCAGTGGGAATGATGCCCACAAAAGATGCACTAATATGAATATTCCTTGTGAAAGGATGGACTTTGTTAGGAGTCTTATAAAATACATTCAGTACATATGATTCCCTGTTAGGAGATTTTGAATCCCTGTTAAGAGATTCTAACCCTGTTAAGAGTTATGGAAGACAAAAGGACCCACTACCCAAACAACTTCAGGGTAAGATCACCAAACACACTGTCCAAATAATCTTCACAATACTCAACAGAATAATATGTTACCTCTTCTCTAACTATGCCAAACTGCACTCACTATTACATTAGATCTCAATTTTAGATCTTTGTACTTCGCATGTCTTCCTTCACAAATTCGCTTTCATACTTAGCTCTTTTCTTCACTTCATGCATACAACATCACACATAATCGCTACTTCCACATAAAAAATACTTACTACTACATACCACTTCCTTACAAAAAGGAAATACATTCCTTCCTTTATACCACACTCAAATAATTACAAATGAGTCGGCATACAATTACAAAATAAAAGTTTCCACACACTACACCAAAATTACACAAAACTGTCAGCTCCCAAATACAATAAATCTTCACTCGTGTGACCTCAAAGTTTTTGTTGTCATCCAAATCACTATAAATGTGTCTTCAAATTCCCTTTAACTCCACAAAACTAGATTCCATCCCGATTAGGAGATATCATCTGATTTCCACAAACCACTACTCAGGAACACTCCCTGAATACTGCTTCCACCAAAATGATCATAACTTCCATGAATAAAAGAATTACTATCTACACTCTTAACCATAGACATATAACATATCAAAGAGTATAACCTCAACATCACATAGCTCCAACTATAATAACCCACATGCACTAATCCAAACTCTGTCTACTTCTCTGCAAGTCTTCGGTAAATCACTGTGTTGACATCAATGACAATCATAGTTATGAATGCAAGAAAAAATGCTACAAAATGGCTGTCAAACATTTAGCATTCATTCCTAATAATCTCCCCCATTGGCATTGATGGAAACATTGATGAAAAACATCCAATGTTCCAAAAATCCAATACTGCAACACCGCTTCTTCAAATCCTCTTCATCAATCAAATCTTGCTTCGTTATCCTATTTAGTTCTCTCCAATAGATGTCTCAGATTGTTTTTCATGTATACTTCTCCCCCATTGACATCAATGATAGAAATTACATCACTATGTCAACAACTCAATGTCAAAAGACACTTTTCAGAAAATACATTTACTAGAGTCCTCATGACTCAGCTCAGATACACATACTCCCCCATAGAGGAAGTACTAACATCTAGTCCAGAAGAAAGATAAGGCTCATATACCACTGGACAGATGCAACCAACTACATTACTTCTCAAAAGTAGGTTGGGGCATAACCCCAAGCATACCTCTCAGATACTCAAATGTATCCTTAGGCAAAGGCTTTTTGAATATATCTGCTATCTACTCCTTTGTACTTATGTACTCAAGTCTGACTTCTTTCTCAGCAACTTTCTCTCTTACAACATGATACTTAATCTCTACATGCTTTGTCTTAGAATGTAATATAGGATTCTTAGACATACTAACTGTACTGGTGTTGTCACAATGTATGACAACAGACTCAACAAATTTTATTCCAATACCCTTCAACATTTGCTTCATCCAAATTATCTGGTTACAATTGTTTGCTGCTGCTACATATTCTTCTTCTACTATGCTTTGTGAGATACAATTTTGCTTCTTGCTTAGCTAAGAAACTAATCTTCCTCCAAGGAAAAATGCTCCACAACTGGTGCTTTTCTTATCATCAACACTGCCTCCCCAATCAACATCTATATATGCACATAGGGTAAAATCATCAGATTTTACATACCATAGTCCATAGTCCATTGTGCCTCTTAGATATCCCAGTATCCTCTTTACTACTACATAATGTGATTCTCTAGGTTTAGCTTGAAATCTTGCTACAATTCCAACTGAATGTGCTATATCAAGTCTTGTATGAGTCAAATACTGTAATCCTCCAATCATAGATTTGTATTTCTTCTGTTCTACTGCAAGAGTCTCATCTGTGCTAGATAACTTATGTCTGGTCACCATAGGTGTTCCAACTAGTTTACAATCCTCCATTCCAAATCTTTTCAACAAGTCATTCAAGTACTTTGTCTAACTTACAAAGATACCATCATTGTTTTGTGTTATTTGTAATCCCAAAAAGTATTTTGTCTGACCAATCATACTCATTTCAAATTCAGTCTTCATTTCATCAGCAAATTTGTCACTAGCTTCTTCTTCTCCTCCAAAGATAATGTCATCAATAAAAATAACTATAACTAACAAACCATTTTCAATTTCTTTTGTGTACAGATTTCTATCAGCTGTTCCTTTTGTAAATCCCAACTTTAACAAATACTTATCCAGTCTTGCATACCAAATTCTAGGTGCTTGTTTAAGTCCATATAAAGCTTTCTTCAATTTACATACCATGTCTCCTTCTTGAGTTAAAGGAAAACTTTTAAACTGCTCAATGTAGTCTTCTTCTTCCAATTCTCCATTTAGAAATGCTAACTTCACATCCATTTGATATACTTTGAATTTCTTGTAAGCTGTATAAGCTAAAAACATTCTTACTACTTCAATTATTGCAACAGGTACAAAGGTTTCTTCATAGTCAATTCCTTCTTGTTGTGAGTAACCCTTACATACCAATCTTGCTTTGTTTCTTACTACTTCTCCATGTTCATTCATCTTGTTTCTAAATACACATTTAGTTCTAATAACATTATTGTCTTTAGGTCTAGGGACCAATTCCCATGTCTTGTTATTTTCAATCTAATCTAGTTCTTCCTTCATAGAATTAGTCCAACTTTCATCTTCACAAGCTTCATTAGTAGTCTTAGGTTCAATTTGATAAATCAAACATAATTGTTCTTGTGCCTTATTTCGAGTTAGAACTCCTCTTTTGATGCTCCCAATAATCTGTTCAAAAGGATGATTCCTTAACAAACTCTTGCTAGGTGTCACTGTCTCAGATCTCTCTTTAGATGTAGGTTCTTCAATAACTTCACTGTGCCTTTCATACAACAAGTCACTATTAGTTTCATAAAACAATTTAGTAGATCTAGTGTTAGGTTTAGGATGAGCTTCTTCATCAGATTCAAAATCAAGTATTCTTTCCTGAATTTTGAACTTTTCATCAACTTTAACATTTGCACTTTCAACAATAGTCTTAGTTCTTTTATTGAAACATCTATATGCTTTTCTTTTCAAATAATATCCAAGAAATATACCTTCATCACTTCTAGGATCAAACTTTCCAATATCATTGTCTCTCTTTATATAGCATTTTCTTCTAAAAATTCTAAAATACTTAACTAAGGGTGCATGTCTAAACCATAATTCATAAGGTGTCTTGTTTGTGTCTGCTCTGATTCATACTCTATTCATTGTATATACTATTGTGTTAACTACTTCTCTCCAAAATATCTTCACCAAATCATTTTCAAACAACATAGCTCTTACTGCTTCAATCACTGATCTATTTCTTCTTTCTACAATGCCATTTTGTTCAGGTGTTCTAGGGGTTGAATACTATCTTTTAATGCCATTTTATTCGCAAAAAGTGTTAAACTCTCTAGAAGTAAATTCTCCACCTCTATCAGATCTCAAACATTTAATCTTCATTCCAAATTCATTCTCAACTTTATTCTTAACAATCTTAAACTTATCAAATGCTTTAGATTTTTCTTTAAGAAATGCAATCCACATCATTCTTGTAAAATCATCAACAAGAATCATAAAATACCTTTCTCCATAGATTCCTCTAGTCCTGGTAGGACCGCTCAAATCTGTATGAATAACCTCCAGCTTCTCTATAGATGTAAACTTCTTACTGGGAAAAGAACTTCTCTTCTATTTAGCCATTACACATTCTTTGCAAATCATGTTAGTAGGCTTCATAATTTTTGGTAAATCTCTTACTGCAAGTGTAGTACTTACTGTCACAATGTTATCAAAGTTTATATGACAAAACCTTCTATGCCATAACCAACTCTCATCATTCTTTGTAATCAAACATGTCATCTGAGTAGGATTCAACTAAAATAAATTACCTTTGGTTCTAGATCCATTTCCAATCAGATTTCCATCTTTATCCTTTATCACACAATTTTTCTCAATAAACCAAACTTGATATCTCTTATCAACTAACTATCCAACACTCAAAAGATTATGTTTCAATCCATCCATAAAATAAACATCATCAGTATTAGTCTTTCCATCAAGAGTAATAGATCATATACCTTTAATCAAACAAGGTGCATTATTTCCAACTTTAACAACTCCTCCATCATATTCATTCAACTTTATGAACTTTTTCATGTCTCCAGTCATAGGAATTGAACAACCATTATCTATAATCCAATCATCTTTCTTTTCAACTTGAGAAACTAAGGATGTTTCTTCCTTAACATCAGTTTTAGGATTCTCTTCTTTAATTGCTACAAATCCTATGTCATCATTATTTTCAGTATCACTTTCGCTTAAATTTGTTTCTATACTAGCTTCAAAATATTCATCATTAGCATAATAACATTCCTTAGATCTTCTAGGTTTGAAATTGCTTCTGTACTTTTTAACTCTCTTAGGACATTTAGATGCAAAATGACCATATTCTTGACAAGTCCAACATTTAAATATTTTCTTACCATCTAGTTCTCTTTTCACAAGCAAGGCAATACCTTCTTCAATCTTCTTGTCTTCTTCATTTCTAGATCTGTTGTTGCCAACATAATCTCCACTCACACTAATGCTTCTTGACAAAGTAGGGCAAACACTAAGAGCATTGAATGCTGTCTCCATTCTAGGTAAATCTCCTAATAATCTCAGGTTCATTTCTGCTTCTTCCAATCTTCCAAGAAGAGTTTCTGTTGTAAAGTTTGTTGTAAAAGGTATCACTTGTTCAATCATCTATGCTGTCTTCTTAAATACAGGAGTCAATGTCCTCAGAATTTTCCATATCACTTCATTCTTTGTCTTTGTTCCTCCACAAAAATTTAAACCTGTAATGATTTATGACATTCTACCAATATAACTTCTAATAGATTTATCTTCCAACATTCTTATATCTTCAAATGCACATATCCAATTATGTAATCGAACTCTTTTGTATGTTCATCACTGTAAAGGATAAAATAGTGTATGAGGTCCTAGAACAATGGTTTGCACATAAAAGAGACCCCAAAGCCAATATTTTACACTTAAATGAAATTGTATTGATATAGAAAGTAAATGTAAATGATTAATATTGAAGTTAGGAAATAAAAGTATTTACCTTTGAAAAAGAATCGGCTCAAAACCCTATCAAATGATCTCAAAAATTATTGATTCTCGCACTTCTGAATCGAAACTGCGAGATCTACAAAACCCAAAAATTATTTTCCGAGATGAGATTAGGTCAACCTTGACCCTCATAAAAGGTCAAGGATGACCTCAGGAAAATGAAGGTTGACTTTGACTTTGTTCACAGATCCCAGAAGTTCAGCAAAAAGGGTATCCAAATCTCCTCTTAGATCCAAAGTTTTGCACCTGTACCTGCAAGAAAAAGAGAGTTTTTTTTTGTTGGGGGGGAGGGGTTTGCCTCAGTCAAACCCCAATTTAGGAATTAACCTTGAAATTGAATTGAAATTGTAGGAATAAACAAAGTAAATGGAACAATTCACCTTGCTTTAGTTGAAACCCTTGTGGAGGATTTGAATCCTTGAATCCACAAGAATGCATGAATGTAGAATCAAATATAGGATGTCTCCAATCAATTGTCTTTTGATCTTCAACACCAATCTTGAATGGATCTTGAATTTGGAAGAGGCTTGAATGGATGGATCTTCAACAAGAGGACTCCATAGAGCTTGAATCCTTCAATGGCTTCTAATGGATCTCCTTGATGAATTGTATGCTTGAATGCTTGATCATCTTGCTTGCACTACAGAGCTTGAGAGATTGTGAGATGAGATGTGAAAATGAGAGAGGAAGGCTCCCTTTTATAGTGATCTAGGGCACAAGAGGGGCCTCGTAGAAAACAATAATTAAGGGCCCATGGCACAAAACTCTAGAGAGGTGCACATGAAGAGGAAATTAAATTAAAGTCTTGACACAAAACTCTAGGAGGGGACCACCCTTAATATAGAAGTAAAATAATTATTTAAGAGCCTTGTTACAAAATTTGAGGTAAGGCCAACCCCAAAGTTAATTTGAGCATTAGGCACAAAACTTGAGAAAGGCTAATCTCCAATAATAAATTAGGAATCTTATACAAATATCGAGAAAGGTCCACCTTAAATATTAATTTGAGAATTCAACACTTAATCTGAGAAATAGTGACCCCGAATAGGGAAAAGACAAGTTTTTGATGAAATCCCACAACCGAAAGCAGACCTTGAAGATCCCAGACCTTAGGGTCAAGGTCAAGGTCAACCCTGACTAGGTTAGGGTCAAGGTCAACCCTAACCTAGTCAGGGTCAAGGTTGACTTTGACCCCATAAGGTCGACTTTGACCTTAGGGTCCAAAACCTTAGATTCATAGTCCAGATTGCTAGGAAAATGCTAGGAAGAAGTGGAAAATGGGGTAGAATAGGGGGAAAAGCCATATCTAAGTTGAATATCCATTCAAGGCATTTGACATGACCCCAAACCACTTACTCAGAGGCTAAACACTCTTAACATGGAAGTGCTTCCATTTTAAGATGATACATTAAGCCCCCACTTTAGCAAGAGTATGGACTCGATTCAAACTCTTGGTAAAGGAGATTATAAAGAAAAAGATAATCTTACTAAAATCAAAGCGATAAAGGAATCCTCAAGCCCCTAGAGACTCGATTCTTCATCAACTCCAAGATTTCATTAAGAGAGACATCACTAGAAGAAGATAGAAAAGGGAAGAGAGGAGTGGTTAGCTCGCCCAGTAAGATGTGTATATCTCATTGTGAACCACAAAAGGATAGGATGGCCAATGAAGAAAACACTTGATAGTCACCCCATAAAGTTGTGCACCTTTTGGTGGCTTTGTGCATGTATGTAGTGCATCTTCTGATGGCTTTTATAAAGTACCCATGGATCCACCTTCTTGTATCACCATGAATATGAAATGTGTGTCTCCTTAGGATTTAGCAACTTATGTGTATTACCCTCAGAATATTTAGCATATAGATGTGTGTCTTTTCAAGATTTAGCAACTTATGTGCGTTACCTTCCAAGATTTAGCATATTGAAAAATTTGAAAAATGCACATCTCCTCAGGATTTAGTAACTTATGTGCATTACCCTCAAAGATTTAGCATGCTGTAAAACAAAAGGTTAGAACAAAAATACATAATATAGAACGAGGGAGGCTGTATATATGCCCCCCTCCTTAATATGGAAAAAAAATACTATTTTGACATGTTAAGGAAAGAAAAGAACAAGGATAAAGCCTTCTTCAACATCAAGACAATATCCATAGACAACACCCAGTCCAAGCCAAGAAGGTCACAACTCCTATGAGGCCATGGAAGGGACAAATGCAAAGAGATATCATGCAAGAAGTGAAAAAGTAACCCTTGTGAGGGATAGCACATTGTTTAGTTTCCAACGTGAGAGATATATCAAACATGGAAACCCAATGTCAAATAATGAAATCAGTTGTGATCAAGAAAATAGATCCTCAATGCAAACCAAAATGTTCATGTATGATTGGATATCACATAATAGATAGATTCTGCTTAACCAAGGAAAGAGGTGAATCCCAAAAAGACAGAAAAGAAGGAGATGACATCCTTGCCCCCCAAGTGTAGGAACAAGGATGGAAGGAGACCTATTATATCGCTTGCAACAATATACAAGACAATGAGCCCCCAAGTATTAGGCTGCCATTGTTTACATAATGTGGAGCTCCATAATAGGAACATGAATGTTATTTAGAAAAAATAGTATTGAAATACAACTCATTTCCACATGATATATAAATTACATTACTATCAATGAGCTGCCTAATCTTATAATGTAAAGCTTGACATTCATTAGTAGAGTGATCATGAAATCTTTGATATAAATAAAAAGGAAAAGTCTTCAAGTGTAGACTACATTTCTTTTTGCATTTAGGTCTAGTAATCATCTTAGAATGAAGGAGTTTAGGCAAAAGAACTTCTAAGTCAAATTTCTTCATAGCTTCATCATATTTTGAAGTGTTATTCAAGATATTATTAACATTGATTTGTTGCTAAGGACTAAATCCCAATCCATAAGAATGCTCATGCCCCCCAGTGTGTAAGGGCATTTGAATTCCCTATTTATGCTTACCACATCCTTGAGCATTAAATCCTTGTTTAACTAAGAAGTGATAACCAGGTCCATAATGAGAAGCCATATCAAAAGAAGACAATGGAACTTTAGTAGTCACTATATCATCCTTAGTAGGTTTGATAGATTCATTGTGGGTGGAAGCAGTGACAAAGTTATTACAAAGGGGTTTAGATGTAAAAACTCACTTTTCAAACTCTCTTTGTTTCTTCATAAAATCAAGATCATTAACCTTATACTCTCCAATAAAGGTAGGAGTAAGATCCAAGGATCCCCAATCATCACCAAGAAGAGCATTAGAGGAAGAAGGATTACTATTAGGAGTAGGAGTAGTGTGAGTTTGAATATTAAGACAAGCATTAGGTGCATCATCCACATGAAGTGTATACATCTTGTTGTTATGTATAAACTTGACTTTACAATGAAGGGTGGAAGGAACGGCATGCATTTCATGCAACCAAGGTCTACCCAAAAGAAGATTATGATTGAGAGGTCAAGGCATAACATGAATAGGTGTATTCAGGATGACTTGTCCTACTTTGATAGGTAAGGTAATGATTCCTAAATTGTTCTTAGCAATGTTATCAAAGCCACGTATAGGAACATTGTCAGGTTAAATAGTTGAAAGATCGATGTTAATCACTTTGAGAATGTTCATGCTACAAATATTAAGCTCGGATCCATTATCAATCAAGGTCCTATGAATGATACTTTTATTGATAGAAACAACAACCATAAGAGCATCATATTGATTTTGAACTTCTTTAGAAGGTAAATCCTTTTGAGTAAATACAATGTCAGGAGGACCTAGGGTAGAATGCATGCATTGTAAGAAGTTATTGATGTTCTCTTGATTATGAGGTGGAGTAGGAAGAGTTGCTAGAGATTTTTTTAAGGCTTCATAGTAGGTAGGTGAAGTTTGAAGAAGCTCCCATAAAGAAATCTTTGCAAGAGTATTTTGCAATTGAGTTATCAAATCATACTCCTTGCTAGGAAGACGGGGCGGAGGAGGAAGAATAGGTTGAGAAGGTGGCAAAGAAGTAGAAACCACTGGATTAGGTTGAGGGTTATTCCTTGTACAATATGTGTAAGCTATCAAATCTTGATCATTAAAAGACTCCATAGCTTTACTTTTGACAGTAATGTGAGGACAACCTTTGACAGTCAACAAGGGTTTAGGATAAACCATATAAGTTGTCTCAACACTACAAATAGATTCACAAGAAGGAAGAAAATAGGACATCCTAGGAGGAGATGAGGTAAGATCTTGATTCTCCATAGGATCATCACTAAAAGGGAGAGCATTAAGGGAATTCATATCATTCTCCACTAATGCCTCATCACTAGAAGGAATCTCAAATGGAGGTAAAGCATCTATAATATCTTCTTTCGCTAAAATGTCCACATAAGGGAGTGTGTTTTAGGAAAAGAGTTATCATCATGTATGAATATGTCATCCATTAATAAATCACCCTCTTGTATCAAATATTCTTCATGAGGAGGGGATAAATCAATGTCTTTATCTAAGGGTTCATCCCAAAAGGTAGAGTCATTCACAATGGCTTCATGAGGAAGAGAGTAATCAATATCCAAATCTAAAGGTTCATCCCAAATAGGAGGATTATCATCCCTATCCATAAGGCATTTGAAAAAAACTTGAAACAACTTATGCATCATGATAATGAATAGATCTAGATATATCCAAATGCATTCAATTGAGATCTATAAGCATGAAAAGGAAATCAAACACCATAAACACAATAGGGCATCTAATTCCACAAAGCAATGTAAATGTTTTTGTATTTTTGAAGAAATTTTGCAATTTTTTTGGATTTTTGAAGCATAAAAGAAATCTAATCTTAAGGCAAGAAAACAAATGATCTAACACCAAAAAGAAACAGAGTAAGTATGTTGGGTTCACCAAAATGTAAAGTGAAAGTGAACACACAAGATAATGCAAAGGGAGATCTAACACAATAGGTCATCTAAATCCACAAAAGAAAGGGGTAAGTATGTCGAGTTCACCAAAATGTAAAGGATAAAATAGTGTATGAGGTCCTAGAACAATGGTTTGCACATAAAAGAGACCCCAAAGCCAATATTTTACACTTACATGAAATTGTATTGATATATAAAGTAAATGTAAATGATTAATATTGAAGTTAGGAAATAAAAGTACTTACCTCTGAAAAAGAATCGGCTGAAAACCATATCAAATGATCTCAAAAATTGTTGATTCTCATGATTTTGAACCGAAACTATGAGATCTACAAAACCCAAAAATCTTTTTCCGAGATGAGATCAGGTCAACCTTGACCCTCATAAAAGGTCAAGGATGACCTCAAGAAAATGAAGGTTGACTTTGACTTTGTTCATGGATCTCAGAAGTTTGACAAAAAGGGTATCCAAATCTACTCTTAGATCCAAAGTTCTGCACCTATACCTACAAGAAAAAGATAGTTTTTGTTTGTTGGGGGGGAGGAGTTTGCCTCAGTCAAACCCCAATTTAGGAATTAACCTTGAAATTGAATTGAAATTGCTGGAATAAACAAAGTAAATGAAACAATTCACCTTTCTTGAGTTGAAACCCTTGTGGAGGATTCAAATCCTTGAATCCACAAGAATGGATGAATGTAGAATCAAATATAGGATGTCTCTAATCAATTGTCTTTTGATATTCAACACCAATCTTGAATGGATCTTGAATTTGGAAGAGGCTTGAATGGATGGCTCTTCAACAAGAGGACTCCGTAGAGCTTGAATCCTTCAATGGCTTCTAATGGATCTCCTTGATGAATTGGATGCTTGAATGCTTGATCTTTTTTTTTCACTTGAGGGCTTGAAAGATTGTGAGATGAGATGTGAAAATGAGAGAGGAAGGCTCCCTTTTATAGTGATCTAGGGCACAAGAGGAGCCTCGTAGAAAATAATAATTAAGGGCCCATGGCACAAAACTCTAGAGAGGTGCACATGAAGAGGAAATTAAATTAAATTCTTGACAAAAAACTCTAGGAGGGGACCACACTTAATATAGAAATAAAATAATTATTTAAGAGCCTTGTTACAAAATTTGAGGTAAGGCCAACCCCAAAGTTAATCTGAGCATTAGGCACAAAACTTGAGAAAATATAATCTCCAATAAGAAATTAGGAATCCTATACAAATATCAAGAAAGGTCCACCTCAAATTTTAATTTGAGAATTCGACACTTAATCTAAGAAATAGTGGCCCTGAAGAGGGAAAAGACAAGTTTTTGATGAAATCCAGCAACTGGAAGCAGACCCTAAAGATCCCAAACTTTAGGGTCAAGGTTGAGGTCAACCTTGACTAGGTCAGGGTCAAGGTCAACCCTGACCTAGTCAGGGTCAAGGTCAACTTTGACCCCAGAAGGTTGACTTTGACCTTAGGGTCCAAAACCTCAGATTCACAGTCTAGATTGCTAGGAAAATGCTAGGAAGAAGTGGAAAATGGGGTAGAATAGGGGGAAAAGCCAGATCCAAGTCAAATATCCATTCAAGGCATTTGACATGATCCCAAACCACTTACTTAGAGGGCTAAACATTATTAACATGGAAGTGCTTCCATTTTAAGATGATACAATCACCTTCAAAAGTAGAGTGTGAAGCATTCCAAATTTCATGAGATTTTTTCAAATATTTTACTTGACTGTACTCATTCTCTGGAAGTTCTGTCAAAAGTGCTTCTCTTGAAATTATGTTACACATGAATAGATCTCTCTCTTTCGTATTACATGTTTCAAGATTGTCCTCTTCAATGATAGTCTTATTATTCTTTGTAATCAACCAAAAACCCGGTCCTAAACATAGTAGGTGTGTCTTCATCTTTTCTTTCCAGCTGTCGAAATATATTCCATCAAACTTAGGGCTTTCTTTCTTGAAATTCTCCATGGATCTCCTTAAGCTGTTAAACTTCTTTTTCAAGGACCTGCTGCTATGATACCAATTGTTAGAAAGTAAAGTCCACCAAGATAACTGAGAGGGGGGGTGAACCATTTATCAGATAATTATGACTTTTATCATCTTCAACATCATTAAACTATATAAGAAATATAATTACCAACCATATAAAGATATTCATACACAATAACACAATGACACAAGATATGTTGACTAGGGAACCTCTTGATCAAAGAGTAAACCCCGGTGGGAATAATGCCCACAAAATATGCACTAATATGAATATTCCTTGTGAAAGGATGGACTCTATTAGGAGTCTTATGAAATACATTTAGTACATATGAATCCCTGTTAGGAGATTTTGAATCCCAGTTAAAAGATTCTAACCCTATTAAGAGTTATGGAAGATAGAAGGACCCACTTCCCAAATAGCTTCAAGGTAAGATCACTGACCACACTATCCAAATAATCTTTGCATTTCTCAATAGAATAATATGTTACCTCTTCTCTAACTATGCCAAACCACACTCACTATTACATTAGATCTCAATTTCAAATCTCTATACTTCGCATGTCTTCCTTCACAAATTCGCTTTCATACTTAGCTCTTTTCTTCACTTCATGCATACAGCATCACACACAATCGCTACTTCCACATCACAAATACTTACTACTACATACCACTTCCTTAAAACAAGTAAATACATTCCTTCCTTTATACCACACTCAAATAATTACAAATGAGGTGGCATACAATTACAAAATAAAAGTTTCCACACGTTACACCAAAATTACAAAAAACTATTGGCTCCCAAATACAAAAAAATCTTTACTCATATGACATCGAAGTCTATGATGTCATCCACATCACTATCAATGTGTCTTCAACTTCTCTTTAACTACACAAAACCGGATTCCATTCTGATTAGGAGATATCATCCGATTTCCACAAACCGCTACTCAGGAACACTACCTAAATACTGCTTCCAACAAAATGATCATAACTTCCATGAATAAAAGAATTTTTTTTTGTTCTCTTAACCATAGACATGTAACATATCAAAGAGTATAACCTCAACATCACATAGCTCCAACTACAATAACCCACGTGCCCTAATCCAAACTCTGTCTGCTTCTTTGCAAGTCTTCAGTAAATCACTGTGTTGACATCAATGACCATCATAGTCATGAATGTAACAACAATTGCTACAGAATGGCTGCCAAACATTTAGCATTCATTCCTAACAATTAGGTGATCTTATTTAAGTTTTTTTTCATTTCATTATGGAGATTTCATGAAAGAGAAGGAAGTAAACTTCTACATCTAGAGATTACACATGCATGTATTAGTGATATGTATGTTGTACAAAAGGGGAAAGAATTGGAAAGAGCAGGGCATCTATCTAAGCTCACACAGGTTGTGAGTATAGCCATTACTAGAATTGAATGAATGAGTATAGATATACATAAATAAAATCAATTAAATATTGGGGTACCAAACATTGCCTGGTAGTGGTGTCCAGATCTGATCGTGTCTAGAACCTGCAAAAGAGAAGATGAGATATGGGTTAGATCCAATGGATCTAAGCAATGGTTGGTATCGCAGTATTTACAAAATGCATAAATACACTTAGCCATGCACCTCTAACAAAGGTTGTGCTTAGGGCATGTGGATCAAGGCTCCAAAGATGAATGAGACACCATGTTTTCACTAACGTGTTTTTTTCATGTGTAGACACAAGAGGAGATGATCCAAAAAAAAACAAATCCCATGAATGACCTGGGCCCTTAATGTAGATCATGATAGAAAAACCTCAAGTTTTCTGTCAGTGATCACATCAAGGGCCAAGAACACCCACAATACAAAAAGAGGAACATCTAGATGATGCAGCATCAGTGGGCATACTCAAGAATCCTAAAGATAAATCAAATGGAGCATACTAGATAGGGCACTGGTAGATCTGAAAAGAATTTATCAACTCGACATACTATAGAGATGGCATCACCACAAGTGTTCCTATGATAGAAAGTGCATTCAAAAAATTAATGTGGTGTAGCTCATTGGTTTTTCCTAACAACATAATACACAACAAGAACATACAGGCCCTACATCACATTAGGTCTTGAAACCCACAACATTCACAGTGATCAATGAAAGACATGAACAGTTAAGGGAAAAATAGTAGAGCATCAAGGAACAATAACCATGTATCCTAAGGATTTCAACATCATGTGCCTCATGAATTCAAACAATAACATCACCAACAAATATAAAATAAGGAGTCTTAGTTTCCAAGATACAGAACTTCATGGCCTGGTATAGACAATGGACCCATTCTCATATGCATAAAACTAAACATGCCAACAACCAATGCAAGCTCTGACATGATAGCAAGAGAGGTTCATGGTGCCACAAAGATAGAAAAACCAAATACAATAGAGCCCATCAAACCTAATATATTAGGCTCAATTACAATATGCATGATGCCATTACTCCAAATCAATAGAAGGTGAACATGAGACAGCAAATACAATTTCACAATAAGCTCATAGGCTAGAATCATCAAGAATATCAGTGGGAAATAACAATAGCAAAGTCTAAAGAAACCAAGAATTCGTATTCATGGGTTGGCATAGTAATCAATAGTGAGTTCATTCAAATCTGGCACCTTAGGCTTTAGTATGGTGCCTACAAATGTGGGTCTTCACCATAACATCCAAAGCTTATATAATATATGGGAAATCCAAATGTTTTGGGTTCATGACAAAGTCTTTAGTGGTGCTCCAAACCAAAGCATAAACAACGAGTCTCCAAGAATCATAGTGCCATCCAACCATGCTTTTAACAGTGGACTCACATTAAGGCATTACCATAATGAGTGTACGGGCCCATTGACATCAACAATATCAAGTCACAAAGCTAACAATGATAATACCATGAGCATCAAAACTAGGATTTACACCAATCATGCTATTCATGAAGAAGAATAAACAATGTCATAGCGGTAGTGGGATAAGGATTGAACACAAATAGTAGCTGTATCTCAAGGAAACATTGAAAAAGAGGCCACAATAGTATTAATAGGGCACAAATATAGCAATAAACATGGTGAATATGGTATACAATAGCATCGTGCCCTAGCATGCTTGGTTCACTAATCAATCAAGCCATGAATGATTTCAGTGAACCATGAATAGAGAGGACCAGTGTAAATAATACATCACAAACATGATGCCCTAGCTTGATCCCATAGGCCATCAAGTGTTGCAATGACCAGTGCTTCAGTAGTAGATTGGGTCCATATACAATAGGCCATAATCTTGTAGGCTATGCTATTATAGCAGTACAAAAGTGAGAAGGAATAGATAAGAGCATAAGACTATGACGCTCTCGGCTAGTAGATAAAGAACAATGAAAAAGATTGCACCCTCAATATGAAAAGATTCAACTTCCTGATGCTACTACTTAACAAATAAAATATAGATAAATTCAAACAAACAATGCTAGTGTCGTGCCCTAGCTGAAGATGAAATGTTTGCAATAGTGAATCTATATTGAAAGTGCCATATTCATGATCGAATACACACTCACAGGCATGCAATAATAGAGAATGAATCTACAAAAATAAAAGAGGAAGTGAGGCATTACAGTGCCCTCGAACACACAATATCTTCAAATGCAAAGCAATACCTTAGAAAGTGGAAGCCAAATCGAATGTGAAAATCAAACCTACCTCAAATGCTGATGTTTATGCCATGAATAAGCTGTTTCCAAATCCAAGTTCAGTCAACTGCCAGTGAAGAAGGAAACTTGCTAGTTGTCAAGATGGGGAGGTCCACATTGCTAGGGTTTCTTCTGTGAGAGGGGTTTTGGGTAAATGATTATAATTTTGTTCTCCCCTTGTTAGGGTTCAGGTTTAGTAATAAATTTTTTTTATTCTTGATACTTTGTATTCTTGCAAAACATGGGTGTTATTTAATAGTGGGCTTTTATGTTTATTCTCCCCTTATGTGGGTTGAGGATTTTTGAGGTATATGTTAGGTCCATAGTTTGTGCTAGGGCATAAATGGGTTATTATTTAATGTTTTCTTTTGAAAATGTGTCTCCCTATTTTCAGTTGAGACCATTTTAGAATATATATTAAATCCATTTTATGTCATAGGGGTTATGTCAAAACATAACAGTGATTGCACATATTATTGTACATTTTGGCAAATGGTCTTTTTATAAACCATTCTCAGAATCTTTTGGTGCATGACTTAGTGGATAGAGTGGTCTTCTTGGACTAGCTATTTTTAGGGACCCCACTTTCTTGAACCCCCTAGAAACCCAAGAGTCTAGGATTTGAATTATGATATAGCCTCATGGGTCTATTATTGTTTATTTTTCTATTCTTAGGAGGTAGTGGAACTTGAATGCAGATTCCTAGGTTTAGTTATATACCTCTCACTTTTGGTGATTGAGGTTATCTCTTCATTCTTTTCTCTCTAATATGAGTGTTGTAGCTCTAAGAGACACAATTGTACTTAGTTTCTTTTCAGCAATAAAATTGATCCTTCTTGTTTCCCTACGATTTCGGATTGGCTTTTTCTAAATCACAGGCAGGATTACTGTGATGTCTTTGTATCCTTAATCTACATGTTGGTTCAAGTTAGTTCTCAGGAATTCATATTAATTCAGTAGTGTAACTTGTGTGCAATTGAGAATATCAGAGTTGTGGAGTTTTCTTCCTTTTATGTATGTCAAGTACCTAGTCTCATTAAAATTTTAAGGAAGCAAAATCAAGTTGTGATTCAAGTTTTGTTTTTCTATTTGAGTGAACTTATTTTAGTTGTGGATCTTCTTTCAAATTTGGCGGATCACCTTTGTTTTGATTTAGTTTCAGTTGTTTGTTTTATGCACTCTCTCCCTTTCCTCCTAAAAGTTAGTAAGTTTTTCAAGTGATCCAAAGGGAAGCCGACCCTTAATCCAGAGGTCTATTTTTAGATAGGTTACCCACATCCTGAGAATAGTCCCTTGTTTCACAGGATTGCTAGGTTCAACACTTAGCAAATTGGGTGCAATGCTTAGTGACAACAAGAACCAAGAAATAGAACAAAGTTTCTCTTAAGAAAAGAAAACCTAAGTAACGAATTATGAAATTTTTTGAACTTTAAAAGATTAACATGAAAAAGGCATAATTTAACTTAGAATCCTTACAAGGTTCCCTATGAGTAAAATGAACAATCCATTTAAGCTCATTAGTACTAACAATATGATTAACTCTTAAAACATAACATTTGAAAATTCTTTAGAGAGAAATATAAATGCTTTCATTTGATTTCTAACCAATTGATTTCATGTATATTCCCTAAGCATTCTTTCATGATCAATATAAAATTTAAAACATAATCATTATAAATCAATTTATCTAGGAGTTTGAACTATTTCACATATGAAATTAATACATTTGATTACTAACTTTTCTTAAACAACCATAATGAGAAACATGCCACTATGCTTGAAAAACTTATGAAATTCCTTTTTCTTTTCAAATGATTTACAAAAAGTTCACAATTCCCTTTTCTTTTCCCTAAATCTACCCATTCCAAGTTACATGAAATTGAAATGCATTAAATTTCACATTATATTCATCTCCCTTTAGAAGTTAATAATAACTTTACATTTGATAATAATGAAAGATAATTACAAGTCTTCTTTCTTCAAAACTGGAGCATGTACAAGCAAGAATCCATAAGCTCTGAAACTGTGAAAGGTTCCTTGATAAAAGATTTAGTACCCAACCACGTGGATATTAAAAGGCCCACTCCCCTGTGCTAGGAGATAAACACTAAGGTCCACAAGGATGTGATATCTAGGTCATATCTAGGGTCAGAGTAACCTTTGCCAAATTACAACTGAAATGAAAACCAAAGTACAAACCCTTTTCAAAAAAGGTTCTAAGGCTAGGTAGAAACTCTAAGTGACAAGCTAGGTGAGTATCATCACATAGCCCTCACCCCTTGGGCTGTCTTGGTACTAGCCACTCCAAGCCCCGACCCCCAAGTAGGCAAATGTGGAACTGAATGCCTTTTGTATAGACAAGTGCCATTTGATTTTACCTACGCATAGGTACCTTCTCCCACTCCCATCCATAGCCCTTACTAGCAATAATGGCATAGGTGAGGCATACATTAATCTTTTTAGTGTTTGAACCCATTCCCATCAGTTTTAATTAAGTTATCACTTGTTAAAAAAACTCTTCAGTTAGTTATCCTGGTACTAGCCACTTAGTGCCCTAACCCTAGACTGAGAGCTACTCAGCTAGTATTCTTAAGTTCCCTACCCTTACCCAAACAATATAAATACATAACACTAAGATTTGGAGAGATTTTTTAGAGGGTTTGGTGTATGGAAGATAGAGGGGAATAAATGTTAGAATAACTGAGAGGGGGGTGAATCAGTTATCCATAGTCCCAAATCAAAATGTGTAATCCAAAACAATTTACTTAAACTTTTGCAGCTTGGTAACATAAAATACTATACTATCTGTGCTTTTTCTGATTACCAGTTAATAACATATAATGATTACGGATCAAATCCAACATGTAATATGTAAAGTATGATAACAAAAAATCACCACAATGAACACATAACACAAAAGATTTAACGTGGAAACCCTGTGAAGGGAAAAACCACCTAGGACCAACAACCCAAAAATTGTTCACTCTTCTAAAGTGAGGTCAGTGAAGATCCAACCCTGTTAAAGGTTACAAACACACTATGAGGTGTGATCCTGTTAGAGGATTTTAGACCAATAGTTATCATCCAACCAGCATTCACTATGGGGTTGACAGGCTAACATTGTTCATTCTATGAATGATACATATAAGACTTTCCTAGTACACTATATTAAGAGATTTATCTATATACAATGGTTAAACTATAATAATAGGTGATCTAATTACAATACAACTTCAATTGGAAATGTTCAAATATATATTATGCTCATTTAAATCCTCAATCAATATATCAATTTTGTATCAACAATAATCAATGACTTACTGTCACTCGGTAATAGCTTTCTAACCCTTGGTAAACTTTGCAATTTGGGTCTTCTTAACCAATTTGATCAGGCATACATGAAACTTATTCATGCGATAATTCTATAGTCTCCTTCTTCCGGCATTAGTTTCATAACAAAACCCTAGTCTCTTAAATAGACAAGTAAACCATTTTATTCTCCTCCATTAGATTTTGCCACTTGTTCTCCTTTGTCCATTTTTCCACTTAAAACTTTCCTAGCTGATGTGTTAGTAACACATTTTGATTCCATCCTTTAGATCTACCTTGAATTTTGTTAGCCATCAATCTTCATAACAAACTTTATCAACATCTCCTATCATGAGGTACTTTACAACTCATCAATCTTTATCAGCTAAACTAATGATTTAATTCCTTTCTCTTTCTCGGTTAACAAAGAAATGTGTCAGTGAACACAAGATCAGTTTATACTATGCTCGGTATACACTACACTACTCAGTGTATACTATGATGCTTCATTAACCGACCATACTGCCTTGTGTCTTTTAGCTCTTTTCCTCATCATAGATGAATGAAACATAATCAATTCAATAACATAAGGTCATAGACTCATCAACAAGTTACCCAATGTATTCCTTATCCTCATCTATCATATACATCTTCCTCATGTACTCCTTTTCTATTCTTCATCTCTCTTACTCTTTTTCTACAGATGTTTAGGTATGTAACTTACATAACAGAAATAGATAACAGAAATAGAGAATAGTTCAGAATAGTTCTGAGTAGTATCAGAACTAGTTATATGTGCATCAGAAATCTTTAGTATCAGAGCAATAATTTGGTATCAGAGCAGGTTTTCTTGAGTGTGTAAACAGATCGCCGACTGTGAGGCAGTTTGCACCAGGACCGTGGTTAGGGTTTCAGCGCGCATCATGAAAATGCCTCCACGAAGAGAACGTGGTGGAAGAGCTGGTGCTGTGACACCTGAGGTTAGAGAGCTGCAGAGACTAGTGCGAGCATTGCAAGAAGAGATTCGTAGAGGAATGAATCTTAATGTCAGAGACGAAAGCGAGGATGAAGCCAAAGAAGAATATCAAGAAGGAGAAGTTGAAATTGTGAACCAGGAGGAAGAAAGACTTTTTTGGGCCATTTCCAAGATTGGGAAAAGACCTAAGATTGAGGTTCCTACATTTTCTGGAAATCTTAACCCAGAGGAATTGATTGACTGGATCAATGAATGTGAGGAATATTTTGAGTACGAAGATGTTGACGATCCTGATAGAGTCAAATTTGCGAAGGCCAGACTGAAAGGTCATGCGAAGATATGGTGGCAAGAGATTCAGTTGGAGTGAAATAGAAGGGGAAAGGAGAAAATCACGAGATGGGATCGGATGGTGGATAAATTGAAGCGATAGTTCATTCCTGTTGATTATGAGCTTGACCTACTGAAGAAAATGCAGAGTTTGAAGCAAGCGGGAAGATCTGTTTAGGAGTATACAGAGGAGTTCTATCGACTTCTCATCAGAACAGGCCATGCAGAAGCTGATAAGGAGAAAGTTTCCCGATACCTTAATGGGTTAAGGCCAAGCATCCAGGAGGAGCTGAATCTAGTTCGAATGAACAGTATTGAAGAGGCATACCAGTTTGCCCTAAAAGTAGAGGAAAAGCTGAACAAGAAGTTTGAGAGAAGACAAAACGGAAGAGGTCGCGGTGGACGATCTGGTGGACGATCATATGGTGGCCGAAATGAAGATCCGAAAAAGAAGGATGAGGCCAGTAGCAGTTCAGAATAGTTCTGGGGTAGTAGATCTGGGTAATAGTTCGAGACTTTGTCCTACAGAATATTGTAAGGGAATGCCCATGTGGCTTTTCATATTGTAATTCTGAAAGTTTGTAATTCCACATTTGTGGAGATAATAAGAAGCCAATTTTCTGTTCTTGCATATTGTTGTTGTTTCTCTATTTCTATTATGTGTTTGTGGTATTAAGGGGAGCACCCTTCATCAAGTGGTATCAGACACCCAGGATGCTCCTGCATCAGACACCCGGGGTAATTTGAGAAGTGACCCTGTCACGACTCAAGTGTGCAGAGGAAAACCAAGACGGTTAACCTCCACCCTTGTTAGCCATGATGAATCTTCAATAGGTCTTCCTTTCCACTTGACCAGATATTCTTCATATATCCTGTTCCTTGTGCTTCTGCCAATATGACTGTCCAGTATATCTTCGATCTCCTTAGTGTCTGAACTAATTGCTGGAATACTCCACTGTGCTGCTGTGATCTCATCTTCAACAACTCCTTCATGATACTCTGTCAAATTTGAAATGTTAAACACTGGTGAAATATTTAGCTCAGTAGGCAATTCTACCTCATATGCGTTTCCTAAATCATGTTTCTTCAGTATCTTACATGGTCCAAACTTCTTCATTTTCAGCTTGTTATATGTACCAACTGGAAACTGCTCCTTCCGCAAATGAACCATGACTTCATCTCCAACCTGAAATTCCTTATACCTCCTTTTCTCATCTGCCTTAGCCTTATACTGTGTGTTCATCTTGGTAATATGCTTCCTCACCTCCCCATGGATGTTCTTCAAGTGTTCTGCAAAATCCTCAGCTTCAGCACTACTTATTTCTCCTTTATCTATCTTCCTTAATTCAGATGCATTTCTCAGACTACTTCCAAATACAATCTGGAATGGTGATTTACCAGTGCTCCTGTTGACAGAATTATTGTATGCAAATTCCGCCTGTGGTAAAATCAAATCCCATCCTGTTGGCTTATCTCCAACCAAATATCTCAGCAAATTTCCCAAACTTCTATTCACTACCTTTGTCTGTCCATCAGTCTGTGGATGATGTGATGAACTGAACTTCAAATCTGTCTTCAGCTTCTTCCACAATGTACGCCAGAAATATCCAACAAACTTCGCGTCCCGATCTGAAACTATGGTCGTTGGCAAACCATGTAGTCTCACTACCTCTCTGAAAAACAATTCTGCTACATGAACAGCATCAGTAGTCTTCTTGCAGGGAATGAAATGTGCCATCTTTGAAAATATATCAACCACCACAAAAATTGAATCATGTCCCCGCTGAGTCCTTGGTAAATCAAGAACAAAGTCCATGCTAATATCCTCCCAAGGCTTCTCTGGTACAGGTAATGGCTGATACAACCCTGTATTCTGCTTCACTCCTTTCACCATCTGACATACTTTGCAACTCTGTACAAACTTCTTCACATCTTGCTGCAATTGTGGCCAATAATAATTCTCACCAACCAAAGCAAGGGTTTTGTCACGACCAAAATGTCCAGCCAATCCTCCGCTATGCTTCTCCTTGATGAGATTCTCCCTCATAGAACTTCGTGGAATGCACAACTGAGTCCCTCTGAATAGCATACCATCCTGGATGATGAAATCCAACCATTTCATCCTATCTAGAGTAACAGGTTCTGTACAAGCTTTCCAAGCTTCACAAAAATCAGGATCGTCTGGATACAAATTCTTGAGTTCCTTGAACCCAACCACTTCAATCTGCATTTCTGTCAGCAATAGTTGCCTTCTGCTAAGAGCATCTGCAACCCTATTAGACTTTCCACTCCTGTGTTTCAAAACAAATGTATAACTCTGCAAAAACTCAACCCACTTCAAATGCCTTTGATTCAATTTTCCTTGACTATTCAAATATTGCAAAGCTTGATGATCAGTATACAAAACAAACTCCTTAGGAAGCAGATAATGTCTCCACTTCTTTAATGCCTGAACTATAGCATAAAATTCTTGATCATAAACAGAATATTTTCTCTTGGCATCATTTAACTTCTCACTAAAATAAGCAACAGGTTTACCTTCTCGGCTCATAACAGCTCCTATTGCAGTACCACTGGCATCACAATCTACTTGAAACACCTTATTGAAATCTGGAAGTGCTAAAACAGGTTGTTCTGTGACTTTTTGTTTCAATAATTGAAAACTCTTTTCTGCTCCTTTAGTCCACTTAAACTCTTTTCTATCCCCTCTCATTGTTTCAGTCAAGGGTCCACAAATACTGCTAAAATTTCTGATAAACTTTCTGTAAAAGCTAGCTAGACCATGAAAAGATCTTACCTCAGTAGCACTCCTTAGAGTAGGCCATTCAAGGATAGCCTGTACCTTCTCTGGGTCCATTTTTAGACCTTCTGCTGAAACTACAAATCCCAAATACACTAACTCCTTCTTCACAAAACTGCACTTCTTCAAATTAATCAACAATTTCTCTTCTCTCAACTTCTCAAATACCATACGAATATGCATCATATGCTCATCCAATGTCTTACTAAAGATCAAAATATCATCTAGGTAAACAATGACAAACTTACCCAGAAATTCTTTCAGAACCTTGTTCATGAGCCGCATGAAAGTGCTCGGTGCATTGGTTAACCCAAAAGGCATGACTAACCACTCATACAGTCCTTCGTTTGTCTTGAAGGCAGTCTTCCATTCATCTCCTTCTCTGATCCGAATCTGATGATATCCACTCTTCAGATCTATCTTTGAGAAATACACAGCCCCACTCAAACAGTCCATAATATCATCCATTCGTGGCAATGGAAACCTGTACTTGATTGTGATCTTGTTTATTGCCCTAGAATCTGTACACATCCTCCATTCTCCATTCTTCTTTGGTGCTAATACCGCTGGTATAGCACAGGGACTCAGACTCTCACGGATCAATCCTTTCTGTAACAGTTCATGTACTTGTCTGTTCAACTCCTCACTTTCTGGAGGTGTCATTCTGTGTGCTGCCTTATTCGGCAAACTCGCTCCTGGGATCAAGTCCATCTGATGACTGATCTTCCTGACTGGTGGTAATCCATCAGGCACATTATCAGATACAATATCCTGAAACTCATTCAACAAATCTGCAACTTCTACAGGAACATCTTCTACTTCCTCTTTACCAGTTTTTGGAATTAAAGAAAAACATACATGCTCATGCCTCATACCATCTAGGAATTTCCTTCCATCAACAAATGTTATTCTTGCATTACCACATACCTTTTCTTTGGTCTCCTTCAATGGCTTTAGCTTATGTCGCACTCCATCCTTTGTCAGGGAATAGGTATTCGCATGACCATCGTGTACAGCACATCTGTCAAACTTCCATGGTCTACCCAATAACATATGACATGAATCCATAGAGATGATATCACATAGTACCTCATCTTGGTACCTGTCGATCTTGAACTTCACTAGGCATTGTTCATTGACTATGACCTTGTGGTCATCTTGTACCCAGGCAATCCGATATGGATGTGGGTGTTTCTGTCTCTTGAGCTTCAACTTTGTCACCATCTCTTCTGACACCAAATTGTCAGTGCTTCCACTATCAATGATCACATCATAACATTTACCTTCACACTTGCACCTGGTGCGAAACAGGCTCCTCCTTTACTCAGGTTCATTCTCACCACTCAATAGGACTCTTCTGTTAATCAACGTTTCTCCTTTTTCAGCATCTTCAGAATTTGATGATCTAGCATCTTTATCTACATGTGCAACTCTGGCCTGGCCTTCATTTCTCCTGTCTGTTCTGCCTTGGCGCTGAGGACATTCAAATGCCCTATGACCTTCTTCTCCACAGTGAAAACATGTTCCACGGAAGCCTCCTCTTCCAGATCCTTGTCCTCTTCCTCTTCCTCTTTGATCTCTATTATTCTGATCCTGGAAGCGATTGGAAATATTTCCACACTGATTCTGACTGCTACTGGCCTCATCCTTTTTTTTCAGATCTTCATTTCAGCCACCATATGACGGTCCACTAGATCGTCCACTGCGACCTCTTTCATTTTGTCTACTCTCAAACTTCTTGTTCAGCTTTTCCTCTACTTTTAGGGAAAATTGGTATGCCTCTTCAATACTGTTCATTCGAACCAGATTCAGCTCCTCCTGAATGCTTGGCCTTAACCCATTAAGGTATCGGGCAACTTTCTCCTTATCAGCTTCTGCATGGCCTGTTCTGATGAGAAGTCGATAGAACTCCTCTATATACTCCTGAACAGATCTTCCTGCTTGCTTCAAACTCTGCATTTTCTTTAGTAGGTCAAGCTCATAATCAACAGGAATGAACTGTCGCTTCAATTTTTCCACCATCCGATCCCATCTTGTGATTTTATCTTTCCCTCTTCTATTTCGCTCCAATTGAATTTCTTGCCACCAGATCTTCGCATGACCTTTCAGTCTGGCCTTCGCAAATTTGACTCTATCAGGATCATCAACATCTTCATACTCAAAATATTCTTCACATTCATTGATCCAGTCGATCAATTCTTCTGGGTTAAGATTTCCATAAAATGTAGGAACCTCAATCTTAGGTATTTTCCCAATCTTGGAAATCGCCCGAAAAAGTCTTTCTTCCTCCTGGTTCACAATTTCAACTTCTCCTGTTTGATATTCTTCTTCGGCTTCATCCTCGCTTTCATCTCTGACATTAAGATTCATTCCTCTGCGAATCTCTTCTTGCAATGCTCGCACTTGTCTCTGCAACTCTCTAACCTCAGGTGTCACAACACCAGGTCTTCCGCCACGTTCTCTTCGTGGAGGCATTTTCGCGATGCGCGCTGAAACCCTAACCACGGTCCTGGTGCAAACTGTCTCACAGTCGGCGATCTGTTTACACACTCAAGAACTCCCGCTCTGATACCACTGATACTGCTGACAGAAATCACTTGATGAAGGGTGGTCCCCTTAACACCACAAACACATAACAGAAATAGAGAAACAACAACAATATGCAAGAACAGAAAATTGGCTTCTTATTATCTCCACAAATGTGGAATTACAAACTTTCAGAATTACAATATGCAAAGCCACATGGGCATTCCCTTACAATATTCTGTAGGACAAAGCCTCGAATCAATACCCAGATCTAGTACCCAGAACTATTCTGAACTGCCTAAGACAATAATACAGCCTTCCTTATATAGGCAATTTTCCACTGCCTGGGAAGGTTCCAGAATTTTAGCCAATAAGGCCGACCAAACTTAGAATTATTTTTATTTTACATATCATTACATCATAGTCGGCTCAAAATAAATTTTGAAACCCGAACAGAAATTTTGAAGAAAAATCATTTTCCGCCATTTCAGGTGACCCAACTTCCGAAGACCATAAGTCATCACCAGTTGACCCGATTGACTATTGTAACCCCATTTCGGAAAGGGCGCGAGGAGCTCTACAACACCTGAATCAAGCAAGCTTCATTCAGCCCAAAATTTGACCTCATCCGGGGCCTCTAAAGCCTTCAAAACTGAGTTCAAAGTTTTTGTCCCCTGCTGCCAATACCGAAAATCTTCAATATCTTCCAATATACACGTGATCTGGCAATGAAACTTTACTGGCAGACTTATATGACCAAAATGAAAATCCAAGAAAGAAATCAGATCATTCTGAGCACATACAAAAATTAACAAAAATAGTAACTTTCCATAAATAGCAGCTCTGCACAAGATAGCCCTTATTGAATTCAAAAAATAGAAATATTTTTGGGTGATGCAAGATTGCTCTTACACCCAGGATGCTCCTGCATCAGACACCCAGGGTAATTTGAGAAGTGACCCTGTCACGACTCAGGTGTGCAGAGGAAAACCAAGATGGTTAACCTCCACCCTTGTTAGCCATGATGAATCTTCAATAGGTCTTCCTTTCCACTTGACCAGATATTCTTCATATGTCCTGTTCCTTGTGCTTCTACCAACATGACTGTCCAGTATATCTTCGATCTCCTTAGTGTCTGAACTAGTTGCTGGAATACTCCACTGTGCTGCTGTGATCTCATCTTCAACACCTCCTTCATGATAGTCTGTCAAATCTGAAATGTTAAACACTGGTGAAATATTTAGCTCAGTAGGCAATTCTACCTCATATGCGTTTCCTGAATCATGTTTCTTCAGTATCTTACATGGTCCAAACTTCTTCATTTTCAACTTGTTATATGTACCAACTGGAAACCGCTCCTTCCGCAAATGAACCATGACTTCATCACCAACCTGAAATTCTTTATACCTCATTTTCTCATCTACCTTAGCCTTATACTATGCATTCATCTTGGTAATATGCTTCCTCACCTCCCCATGGATGTTCTTCAAGTGTTCTGCAAAATCCTCAGCTTCAGCACTACTTATTTCTCCTTTATCTATCTTCCTTAATTCAGATGCATTTCTCGGACTACTTCCAAATACAATCTGGAATGGTGATTTACCAGTGCTCCTGTTGACAGAATTATTGTATGCAAATTCTGCCTGTGGTAAAATCAAATCCCATCCTGTTGGCTTATCTCCAACCAAACATCTCAGCAAATTTTCCAAACTTCTATTCACTACTTCTGTCTGTCCATCAGTCTGTGGATGATGTGATGAACTGAACTTCAAATCTGTCTTCAGCTTCTTCCACAATGTATGCCAGAAATATCCAACAAACTTAGTATCCCGATCTGAAACTATGGTCTTTGGCAAACTATGAAGTCTCACTACTTCTCTGAAAAAGAATTCTGCTACATGAACAACATCAGTAGTCTTCTTGCAGAGAATGAAATGTGCCATCTTTGAAAATCTGTCAACTACTACAAAAATTGAATCATGTCCCCACTGTGTCCTCGGTAAACCAAGAACAAAGTCCATGCTAATATCCTCCCAAGACTTCTCTGGTATAGGCAATGGCTGGTACAACCCTGTAGTCTGCTTCATTCCTTTCGCCATTTGACATACTCTGCAACTCTGTACAAACTTCTTCACATCTTGCTGCAATTGTGGCCAATAATAATTCTCACCAACCAAAGCAAGGGTTTTATCATGACCAAAGTGTCCAGCCAATCCTCCACTATGCTTCTCCTTGATGAGATTCTCCCTCATAGAACTTCGTGGAATGCACAACTAACTCCCTCTGAATAGCATATCATCCTTGATGATAAAATCCAACCATTTCATCCTGTCTAGAGTAACAGGTTCTTTACAAGCTTTCCAAGCTTCACCAAAATCAGGATCCTCTGGATACAAATTCTTGAGCTCCTTGAACCCAACCACTTCAATCTGCATTTCTATCAGCAGTAGTTGCCTTCTGCTAAGAGCATCTGCAACCCTATTAGACTTTCCACTCCTGTGTTTCAAAACAAATGTATAACTCTGCAAAAACTCAACCCACTTCAGATGCCTTTGATTCAATTTTCCTTGACTATTCAAATATTGTAAAGCTTGATGATTAGTATACAAAACAAACTCATTAGGAAGCAGATAATGTCTCCACTTCTTTAATGCTTGAACTATAGCATAAAATTCCTGATCATAAACAGAATATTTTCTCTTGGCATCATTCAACTTCTCACTGAAATAAGCAATAGGTTTACCTTCTTAGCTCATAACAACTCCTATTGCAGTACCACTAGCATCACAATCTACTTGAAACACCTTATTAAAATCTGGAAGTGCTAAAATAGGTTATTCTGTAACTTTTTGTTTCAATAATTGAAAACTCTTTTCTGCCCCATTAGTCCACTTAAACTCTTTTCTATCCCCTCTCATTATTTCAGTCAAGGGTCCACAAATACTGCTAAAATTTCTGATAAACTTTCTGTAAAAGCTAGCTAGACCATGAAAAGATCTTACCTCAGTAGCATTCCTTGGAGTAGGCCATTCAAGGATAGCCTGTACCTTCTTTGGGTCCATTTTTAGACCTTCTGCTGAAACTACAAATCCCAAATACACTAACTCCTTCTTCACAAAACTGCACTTCTTCAAATTAATCAATAATTTCTCTTCTCTCAACTTCTCAAATACCATACGAATATGCATCATATGCTCATCCAATGTCTTACTAAAGATCAAAATATCATCTAGGTAAACAATGACAAACTTACCCAGAAATTCTTTCAGAACCTCGTTCATGAGCCGCATGAAAGTGCTCGGTGCATTGGTTAGCCCAAAAGGCATGACTAACCACTCATACAATCCTTCCTTTGTCTTGAAGGCAGTCTTCCATTCATCTCCTTCTCTGATCTGAATCTGATGATATCCACTCTTCAGATCTATCTTTGAGAAATACACAGCCCCACTCAAACAGTCCATAATATCATCCATTCGTGACAATGAAAACCTGTACTTGATTGTGATCTTGTTTATTGCCTTAGAATCTATACACATCCTCCATTCTCCATTCTTCTTTGGTGCTAATACTGCTGGTACAACACAGGGTCTTAGACTCTCATGGATCAATCCTTTCTGTAACAGTTCATGTACTTGTCTGTTCAACTCCTCACTTTCTGCAAGTGTTATTCTGTGTGCTGCCTTATTCGGCAAACTCGCTCCTAGGATCAAGTCCATCTGATGACTGATCTTCCTGACTGGTGGTAATCCATCAGGCACGTTATCGGATACAATATCCTGAAACTCATTCAACAAATCTGCAACTTCTACAGGAACATCTTCTACTTCCTCTTTACCAGCTTTTGGAATTAAAGCAAAACATACATGCTCATGCCTCATACCATCTAAGAAATTTCTTCCATCAACAAAAGTTATCCTTGCATTACCACATACCTTTTCTTCAATCTCCTTCAATGGTTTTAGCTTATGTCGCACTTCATCCTTTGTCAGGGAATAGGTATTCGCACGGCCATCATGTACAGCACATCTGTCAAACTGCCATGGTCTACCCAACAACATATGACATGCATCCATAAATATGATATCACACAATACCTCATCTGGGTATCTGCCAATCTTGAACTTCACCAAGCATTGTTCATTGACCATGACCTTGTGGTCATCCTGTACCCATGCAATCCGATATGGATGTGGGTGTTTCTGTCTCTTGAGCTTCAACTTTGTCACCATCTCTTCTGACACCAAATTGTCAGTGCTTCCACTATCGATAATCACATCACAACATTTACCTTCACACTTGCACCTGGTGCGAAACAAGCTCCTCCTTTTCTCAAGTTCATTCTCACCACTCAACAGGACTCTTCTGTTAATCAACATTTCTCCTCTTTCAGCATCTTCAGAATTTGATGATCTGGCATCTTCATCTACATGTGCAATTCTGGCCTGGCCTTCATTTCTCCTGTCTGTTCTGCCTTGGCGCTGAGGACATTCAAATGCCCTATGACCTTCTTCTCCACAGTGAAAACATGTTCCACGGAAGCCACCTCTTCCAGATCCTTGTCCTCTTCCTCTTCCTCTTTGATCTCTATTATTCTGATCCTGGAAGCGATTGGAATTATTTCCTCGCTGATTCTGACTGCTACTGGCCTCATCCTTCTTTTTCAGATCTTCATTTCGGCCACCATATGACCGTCCACCAGATCGTCCACCGCGACCTCTTCCATTTTTTCTGCTCTCAAACTTCTTATGCAGCTTTTCCTCTACTTTTAGGGCAAACTGGTATGCCTCTTCAATACTGTTCATTCAAACCAGATTTAGCTCCTCCTGAATGCTTGGCCTTAACCCATTAAGGTATCGGGCAACTTTCTCCTTATCAGCTTCTACATGGCCTGTTCTGATGAGAAGTCGATAGAACTCCTTTGTATACTCCTGAACAGATCTTCCCACTTGCTTCAAACTCTACATTTTCTTCAATAGGTCAAGCTCATAATCAACAAGAATGAACTGTCGCTTCAATTTATCCACCATCCGATCCCATCTCATGATTTTCTCCTTTCCCCTTCTATTTCGCTCCAACTGAATCTCTTGCCACCATATCTTCGCATGACCTTTCAGTCTGGCCTTCGCAAATTTGACCCTATCAGGATCCTCAACATCTTCATACTCAAAATATTCTTCACACTCATTGATCCAGTCGATCAATTCCTCTGGGTTAAGATTTCCAGAAAATGTAGGAACCTCAATCTTAGGTCTTTTCCCAATCTTGAAAATCGCCCGAAAAAGTCTTTCTTCCTCCTGGTTCACAATTTCAACTTCTCCTTCTTGATATTCTTCTTCAACTTCATCCTCGCTTTTGTCTCCGACATTAAGATTCATTCCTATGCGAATCTCTTCTTGCAATGCTCGCACTTGTCTCTGCAGCTCTCTAACCTCAGGTGTTACAACACCAGCTCTTCCACCACGTTCCCTTCATGGAGGCATTTTCGCGATGCACGCTAAAACTCGAGCCACGGTCCTGGTGCAAACTACCTCACAGTCGGCGATCTATTTACACACTCAAAAAAACTTGCTCTGATACCACTTGATGAAGGGTGCTCCCCTTTACACCACAAACACATAACAGAAATAGAGAAACAACAACAATATGCAAGAACAGAAAATTAGCTTCTTATTATCTCCACAAATGTGGAATTACAAACTTTCAGAATTACAATATGCAAAGCCACATGGGCATTCCCTTACAATATTCTGTAGGACAAAGCCTCGAATCAATACCTAGATCTACTACCCAGAACTATTCTGAACTGCCTAAGACAATAATACAGCCTTCCTTATATAGGCAATTTTTCACCGCCTGGGAAGGTTTCAGAATTTTAGCCAATAAGGCCGACCAAACTTAGAATTATTTTTATTTTACATTTCATTACATCATAGTCGGCTCAAAATAAATTTTTAAACCCTTATAGAAATTTTGAAGAAAAATCATTTTTCGTCATTTCAGGTGACCCAACTTCCGAAGACCATAAGTCATCACCAGTTGACCCGATTGACTATTGTAACCCCATTTCGGAAAGGGTGCGAGGAGCTCTACAACGCGTCAATCAAACAAGCTTCATTCAGCCCAAAATTTGACCTCATTCGGGGCCTCTAAAGCCTTCAAAAATGAGTTCAAAGTTTCTGTCCCCTGCTGCCAATACCGAAAATCTTCAATATCTTCCAATATACACGTGATCTGGCAATGAAACTTTACTAGCAGACTTATATGACCAAAATAAACCTCCAAGAAAGAAATCAGATCATTCTGAGCACATACGAAAATTAACAAAAATAGTAACTTTCCATAAATAGCAGCTCTGCACAAGATAGCCCTTATTGAATTCAAAAAATAGAAATGTTTTTGGGTGATGCAAGATTTCTCTTACACCCAGGATGCTCCTGCATCAGACACCCAGGGTAATTTGAGAAGTGACCCTGTCACGACTCAGGTGTGCAGAGGAAAACCAAGACAGTTAACCTCCACCCTTGTTAGCCATGATGAATCTTCAATAGGTCTTCCTTTCCACTTGACCAGATATTCTTCATATGTCCTGTTCCTTGTGCTTCTGCCAACACGACTATCCAGTATATCTTCGATCTCCTTAGTGTCTGAACTAGTTGCTGGAATACTCCACTGTGCTGCTGTGATCTCATCTTCAACACCTCCTTCATGATACTCTGTCAAATCTGAAATGTTAAACACTGGTGAAATATTTAGCTCAGTAGGCAATTCTACCTCATATGCGTTTCTTGAATCATGTTTCTTCAGTATCTTACATGGTCCAAACTTCTTCATTTTCAGCTTGTTATATGTACCAACTGGAAACCGCTCCTTCCGCAAATGAACCATGACTTCATCTCCAACCTGAAATTCCTTATACCTCCTTTTCTCATCTGCCTTAGCCTTATACTATGCATTCATCTTGGTAATATGCTTGCTCACCTCCCCATGGATGTTCTTCAAGTGTTCTGCAAAATCCTCAGCTTCAGCACTACTTATTTCTCCTTTATCTATCTTCCTTAATTCAGATGCATTTCTCGGACTACTTCCAAATAAAATCTGGAATGGTGATTTACCAGTGCTCCTGTTGACAGAATTATTGTATGCAAATTCCGCCTGTGGTAAAATCAAATCCCATCCTGTTGGCTTATCTCCAACCAAACATCTCAGCAAATTTCCCAAACTTCTATTCACTACCTCTGTCTGTCCATCAGTCTGTGGATGATGTGATGAACTGAACTTCAAATCTATCTTCAGCTTCTTCCACAATGTATGCCAGAAATATCCAACAAACCTCGCGTCCCGATCTGAAACTATGGTCGTTGGCAAACCATGTAGTCTCACTACCTCTCTGAAAAACAATTCTGCTACATGAACAGCATCAGTAGTCTTCTTGTAGGGAATGAAATGTGCCATCTTTGAAAATCTATCAACCACCACAAAAATTGAATCATGTCCCCGCTGAGTCCTCGGTAAACCAAGAACAAAGTCCATGCTAATATCCTCCCAAGGCTTCTCTGGTACAGGTAATGGCTGATACAACCCTGTATTCTGCTTCACTCCTTTCACCATCTGACATACTCTGCAACTCTGTACAAACTTCTTCACATCTTGCTGCAATTGTGGCCAATAATAATTCTCACCAACCAAAGCAAGGGTTTTATCACGACCAAAGTGTCCAGCCAATCCTCCACTATGCTTCTCCTTGATGAGATTCTCCTTCATAGAACTTCGTGGAATGCACAACTGACTCCCTCTGAATAGCATATCATCCTGGATGATGAAATCCAACCATTTCATCCTGTCTAGAGTAACAGGTTCTTTACAAGCTTTCCAAGCTTCACCAAAATCAGGATCCTCTGGATACAAATTCTTGAGCTCCTTGAACCCAACCACTTCAATCTGCATTTCTGTCAGCAGTAGTTGCCTTCTGCTAAGAGCATCTGCAACCCTATTAGACTTTCCACTCCTGTGTTTCAAAACAAATGTATAACTTTGCAAAAATTTAACCCATTTCAAATGCCTTTGATTCAACTTTCCTTGACTATTCAAATATTGCAAAGCTTGATGATCAGTATACAAAACAAACTCCTTAGGAAGCAAATAGTGTCTCCACTTCTTTAATGCTTGAACTATAGCATAAAATTCCTGATCATAAAAAGAATATTTTCTCTTGGCATCATTCAACTTCTCACTGAAATAAGCAATAGGTTTACCTTCTTGGCTCATAACAGCTCCTATTGCAGTACCACTAGCATCACAAGCTACTTAAAACACCTTATTAAAATCTGGAAGTGCTAAAACAGGTTGTTCTGTAACTTTTTGTTTCAATAATTGAAAACTCTTTTCTGCCCCATTAGTCCACTTAAACTCTTTTCTATCCCCTCTCATTGTTTCAGTCAAGGGTCCACAAATACTGCTAAAATTTCTGATAAACTTTCTGTAAAAGCTAGCTAGACCATGAAAAGATCTTACCTCAGTAGCATTCCTTGGAGTAGGCCATTCAAGGATAGCCTGTACCTTCTCTGGGTCCATTTTTAGACCTTCTCCTGAAACTATAAACCCCAAATACACCAACTCTTTCTTCACAAAACTGCACTTCTTCAATTTAATCAAAAATTTCTCTTCTCTCAGCTTCTCAAATACCATACGAATATGCATCATATGCTCCTCCAATGTCTTACTAAAGATCAGAATATCATCTAGGTAAACAATGACAAACTTACCCAGAAATTCTTTCAGAACCTCGTTCATGAGCCGCATGAAAGTGCTCGGTGCATTGGTTAGCCCAAAAGGCATGACTAACCACTCATACAGTCCTTCCTTTGTCTTGAAGGCAGTCTTCCATTCATCTCCTTCTCTGATCTGAATCTGATGATATCCACTCTTCAGATCTATCTTTGAGAAATACACAGCCCCACTCAAACAGTCCATAATATCATCCATTCGTGGCAATGGAAACCTGTACTTGATTGTGATCTTGTTTATTACCCTAGAATCTGTACACATCCTCCATTCTCCATTCTTCTTTGGTGCTAATACTGCTGGTACAGCACAAGGACTTAGACTCTCACGGATACATCCTTTCTGTAACAGTTCATGTACTTATCTATTCAACTCCTCACTTTCTGCAGGTGTCATTCTGTGTGTTGCCTTATTCGGAAAACTCGCTCTTGGGATCAAGTCCATCTGATGACTGATCTTCCTGACTGGTGGTAATCCATCAGGCACGTTATCGGATACAATATCCTGAAACTCATTCAACAAATCTGCAACTTCTACAGGAACATCTTCTACTTCCTCTTTACCAGCTTTTGGAATTAAAGAAAAACATACATGCTTATGCCTCATACCATCTATGAAATTTTTTCCATCAACAAAAGTTATCCTTGCATTACCACATACCTTTTCTTCAGTCTCCTTCAATGGTTTTAGCTTATGTCGCACTCCATCCTTTGTCAGGGAATAGGTATTCGCACGGCCATCATGTACAGCACATTTGTCAAACTGCCATGGTCTACCCAACAACATATGACATGCATCTATAGATATGATATCACAGAATACCTCATCTTGGTATCCGCCAATCTTGAACTTCACCAGGCATTGTTCATTGACCATGACCTTGTGGTCATCCTGTACCCATGCAATCCGATATGGATGTGGGTGTTTTTGTCTCTTGAGCTTCAACTTTGTCACCATCTCTTCTGACACCAAATTGTCTGTGCTTTCACTATCGATAATCACATCACAACATTTACCTTCACACTTGCACCTAGTGCAAAACAAGCTCCTCCTTTGCTCAGGTTCATTCTCACCACTCAACAGGACTCTTCTGTTAATCAACATTTCTGCTCTTTCAGCATCTTCAGAATTTGATGATCTGGCATCTTCATCTACATGTGCAATTCTGGCCTGGCCTTCATTTCTCCTGTCTGTTCTGCCTTGGCATTGAGGACATTCAAATGCCCTATGACCTTCTTCTCCACAGTGAAAACATGTTCCATGGAAGCCACCTCTTCCAGATCCTTGTCCTCTTCCTCTTCCTCTTTGATCTCTATTATTCTGATCCTGGAAGCGATTGGAATTATTTCCTCGCTGATTCTGACTGCTACTGGCCTCATCCTTCTTTTTTGGATCTTCATTTCGGCCACCATATGACCATCCACCAGATCATCCACCGTGACCTCTTCCGTTTTGTCTGCTCTCAAACTTCTTGTTCAGCTTTTCCTCTACTTTTAGGGAAAACTGGTATGCCTCTTCAATACTGTTCATTCGAACCAGATTCAGCTCCTCCTGAATGCTTGGCCTTAACCCATTAAGGTATCGGGCAACTTTCTCCTTATCAGCTTCTACATGGCCTGTTCTGATGAGAAGTCGATAGAACTCCTCTGTATACTCCTAAACAGATCTTCCAGCTTGCTTCAAACTATGCATTTTCTTCAATAGGTCAAGCTCATAATCAACAAGAATGAACTGTCGCTTCAATTTATCCACCATCCGATCCCATCTCATGATTTTCTCCTTTCCCCTTCTATTTCGCTCCAACTGAATCTTTTGCCACCATATCTTCGTATGACCTTTCAGTCTGGCCTTCACAAATTTGACCCTATCAGGATCCTCAACATCTTTATACTCAAAATATTCTTCACACTCATTGATCCAGTCGATCAATTCCTCTGGGTTAAGATTTCCAGAAAATGTAGGAACCTCAATCTTAGGTCTTTTCCCAATCTTGGAAATCGCCCAAAAAAGTCTTTCTTCCTCCTGGTTCACAATTTCAACTTCTCCTTCTTGATATTCTTCTTCAGCTTCATCCTCGCTTTCGTCTCCGACATTAAGATTCATTCCTCTGCGAATCTCTTCTTGCAATGCTCGCACTTGTCTCTGCAGCTCTCTAACCTCAGGTGTTACAACACTAGCTCTTCCACCACGTTCCCTTTGTGGAGGCATTTTCGTGATGCACACTGAAACCCGAGCCACGGTCCTGGTGCAAACTGCCTCACAGTCGGCGATCTGTTTACACACTCAAGAAAACCTTCTCTGATACCACTTGATGAAGGGTGCTCCCCTTAACACCACAAACACATAACAGAAATAGAGAAACAACAACAATATGCAAGAACAGAAAATTAGCTTCTTATTATCTCCACAAATGTGGAATTACAAACTTTCAGAATTACAATATGCAAAGCCACATGGGCATACCCTTACAATATTCTGTAGGACAAAGCCTCGAATCAATACCCAGATCTACTACCCAGAACTATTCTGAACTGCCTAAGACAATAATACAGCCTTCCTTATATAGGCAATTTTCCACCGCCTGGGAAGGTTCCAGAATTTTAGCCAATAAGGCCGACCAAACTTAGAATTATTTTTATTTTACATTTCATTACATCATAGTCGGCTCAAAATAAATTTTTAAACCCGAATAGAAATTTTGAAGAAAAATCATTTTCTGTCATTTCAGGTGACCCAACTTTCGAAGACCATAAGTCATCACCAGTTGACCCGATTGACTATTGTAACCCCATTTCGGAAAGGGCGCGAGGAGCTCTACAACACTTGAATCAAGCAAGCTTCATTCAGCCCAAAATTCGACGTCATCCGGGGCCTCTAAAGCCTTCAAAACTGAGTTCAAAGTTTCTGTCCCCTGCTGCCAATACCGAAAATCTTCAATATCTTCCAATATACACATGATCTGGCAATGAAACTTTACTAGCAGACTTATATGACCAAAATGAACCTCCAAGAAAGAAATCAGATCATTCTGAGCACATACGAAAATTAACAAAAATAGTAACTTTCCATAAATAGCAGCTCTGCACAAGATAGCCCTTATTGAATTCAAAAAATAGAAATGTTTTTGGGTGATGCAAGATTGCTCTTACACCCAGGATGCTCCTGCATCAAAGATAAGTGTTGTCAAACTAGTTGACATCAATGACAACATATTATTGATTTAATCATATATCATATCTAATCAGCAACTCGGTGATCTTCTAATCATAGATCTTCAATTAGATTCTAAATTAGTCATAGTTCATCAATCTCTCCTTTTGGTATTGATGGCAACTCAAGTAATATGAAATATACCATACACATACCAAACATGTATTCTACAACTCTATGAACAAATGTTGTACAAGCTCTCCCTAGCTTAATATGTTTAATCACTACATTACTCAACAACATTATCAATGTAGCATTCCTTCTACAAATATGATCTTTTCAGATCTTGGATTCCTTCTTTTATTCTTAGTAACTGATATTTAGTGCTCTCCCTTTATTTCAGTTTGTCTCTCCCTTAGATAGATGTTTCGGTGTTCTCAATGGCATATTGTTTCATACTGTTTATCTCTCCCTTTGACAACAATGCCAAAGAAAGAAATAAACATTCAACTCTATAGTAGCCATGTAACTCTCTGTTGTCTGGTGCATACTCTGTATCTCTATATAATGATATGCCAATCTATTCCAATTCTCCAAACTTTTCATAATCTTAGACATGATCCAGAGTGTGAACTATGTTGCATCAACATGAATGATCTTCTGATAAGATTAGGCTGATGCAACATCTAGATTACATTAGTGACTGGTAGATAGGGGACGAACCCCAAGTCTAGTCCTTAATTATTCAAATATATCCTTTGGTAGAGGCTTTGTAAATATGTCTTCAAGTTGTTCTTTAGATGTAACAAATTCTAGCTTCACTTGCTTCTCCTGTACTTGTTCTCTTAAGTACTGATACTTAATAGATATATGCTTTGTTTTAGAATGCATCACTCAATTCTTTGAAATGTTTATTTCACTGGTGTTGTCATAATATATAATCACTGGCTCAGTGATTAACTCATTCATACCTTCCAACACTTGCTTAATATATGCATTATTTGAATAGTTTTTAGCAGCAACAACATACTCTGCTTCGGCTATAGACTGAGAAATACAAGCCTGCTTCTTACTTGTCCATGTAACAAGTCTTTCACCAAAGAAAAATGTTCCTCTGGTGGTACATAATCTCTCATCCACATTTCCAGCCCAATTAGCATTGGTGTACACTCTGAGTTCAAATTTTCCTTCCTTAGGATACCATAATCCATAATCTTCTATTTTCTTCAAGTATCTTAAGATTTTCTTTATAGCAATCATGTGTGACTCCCTAGGATTTGTAGAAAATCATGCAATGATTCCCACATCATGTGTTATGTCTGGTCTACTATGCACTACATACATTAAATTACCAATCATAGATCGGTACAACGTCTGGTTCATCCCTGTAGTTTCATCTTCCTTATTAAGTTTACATCTAGTAGCCATCAATGTTCCAACAGGTTTAGCATCTTCCATGCCAAATATTCTCAGTATTTCCTTTATATATTTGGATTGTGTGATGAATATCCCATCACTCTGTTGAATCAATTGTAGTCCTAGAAAGAACTTAATCTCTCTGAACATAGACATTTCAAACTCTTTTCTCATATCATCAACAAAGGATTTACATATGTGATCTTGACCTCCAAAAATAATATCATCGACAAATATTTTAGCAATAAGGATAGTATCATCAGTATCTCCTTGCATATACAAATTATTGTTCTCGCTAGTTCTAACAAATCCAATACTTAACAAATAAGTATGCAGCCTTTCATACCTGACTCTAGGTGCTTGCTTCAAACCATATAAAGATTTATGTAATCTACATACCATATCTTTCTTGTTTGGATCAACGAACCCTTCTGGTTGTTCTATGTAGACTTCTTCTTGAAGTATCCCATTAAAAAATGCTGACTTAGCATCCATTTGATAAACTTTGAACTTTTTGTGTGTAGCATATGCAAGTAACATTCTGACTCCTTCTAATCTAGAAAAAGGTGCAAATTTTTCAGTCAATTCCTTCCTCTTGTGCATATCCCTTGCATGCCAATCTAGCTTTATTTCTTGTTACCTCTCCATTTTCATTCAACTTGTTTCTGAATATCCACTTAGTACTGATAACATTCTTATCTTTAGGTTTGGGTACTAAGGTCCAGGTTTTGTTCTTCTCTATCTTTTCTATTTCCTCTTTCATTGCATTAACCCATTCATCATTTTCTAATGCAACTTTTACATTCTCCGGTTCATATTCACAAACTATACATGTACCTTGTCTTGTCTTACTCCTTGTTTCCATGCTAGCTTGTCTGTCTCCAATGATTTGTGTCTCGGGATGATGTCTCCTGACAAATCTTGCCAGTATCCAATCCCTTCTTTCTTGTTCATACTATGAAAGTTTATTTTTTTGCTCGGTGGGTGCTTCCTTCTTGTCAGTTTCTTTTTCTTATTCTTTGGTATTATTTTCCTGCTGACCAGTTGTCACTATTTGCTATGTCGGTAGGTACTCAGGTTGTTCAATGTAAGTGAATCTACTGTAGTCTTCTAGTTCCTTTCTACTTTCCTTTGCATTCTTATCATCAAACTCATCAACTCGAACATTAGTACTTTCAATCATTTTATTAGTAACTATGTTCAGACACTTGTATGCTTTATTTTTAATGGAATATCCTAGAAATATCCCTTCATCACCTTTTGAGTCAAAATTTCCATTTCTTTCATCTTTCAGAATAAAACATTTGCTTCCAAAAATTCTAAAATAACTTACAGTGGGTTTGTGTCCAAACCATAACTCATAGGGTGTCTTATTAGTGTCCTTCAGTTGCTTTCAGTTTAGAACATAAATAGCTATGTTGATAGCTTCTTTCTAGTATGTTTTTGCAACATTCTTTTATGTCATTAATGTCCTAGCACAGTCAATGATTGACCTATTCCTCCTTTCAACAATGCCATTTTGTTGAGGTGTCCTCAGTGCAGAGACATGTCTTTTAATACCATGCTCATTACAAAAGTTAATAAATTCATCTAAGATAAATTCACCTCCTCTGTCAGATCTTAACCATTTCAATTCTTTACCAGTCTCTTTTTCTACTTTTTCTTTATACCACTTGAACATCTTGAATGCCTCAGACTTTTCTTTTAAAAACATGACAGTCATCAACCTAGTATAATCATCAATAAAAAGAATAAAATATATGTCTCCATAATAACTTTGAGTTCTCATAGGACCACATAGGTTGGTATGAACCAACTGAAGTATCTTCTTTGTTGAATAATCTTTGCTTTTGAAACTAGATTTAGTCATTTTACCTTTCTGACATTCATGACACATAACATGATCATGCTTTGACAAGCTAGGTAGACCTCTAACTCTTTTCTTTTTACTGATCTTAATCATGTTATAAAAATTCACATGGCATAACCTCTTATGCCACAACCAAGCATCTTGATTTTTCATCATCAAGCAAGAAGACTCATCATTATCAAGATAAAACAAATTACCTTTTGTTTGTGCTCCAGTTCCAACTAGTCTTCCTCCGTCATCAAATATTTTCACTTTCTTGCTCTCAAAAGTAACTCGATGACCTGAATTGTTCAGTTGTGCCACACTTAGAAAATTATAGTTCAGTCCTTCTACCCAATAAGCATTTTCACATTTTATTCTATCATTTATCATCAGGGATCCTTTACCTCTTAACATATAGGGTGTGTCATTATCCATCTTAACAGATCCTCCATTGTATTTCTCAAGATGATCAAATTTATCATCATCACCAGTCATGTGATGTGTACAACCATTGTCTATGATCCATGTATTATTTTTATTAACTTTTGAAATTAGTCCTATTTCTACATGTTTTTCTTCTTCCTTATAATCATCTTTCATAGCAACAAATACAACTTCTACATCATCATCTGATTCTGATTCTGATTCATTTTCTTCTACTATGTAACATATCTTTTTACCTCTGTCATTATTGTCTTGATTGTCTCTGTTGGTGTGTCGGTAGCTCCTATTTTTTCTTCTCCCATAGCTTCCTTCAGATCAGTCTTTGGTTTTATCATCATCTTTCTTGTGTTGACATCTAGCAGCAATGTGACCAACTTCTTTATAGTTAAAGCATGCTAGAGGTAATTTGCCTCTATATCTTCCTTTTCCTTTAGGCAACCTCTTGGCCATAAGAGCTTCAAGCTCATCAAGCTCATCATTGGTATTGCTATCACTATCATCCTTATTATTTATGCTACTAGACTTAAAAATCTTTAGAGAAGTCATGAAAGCAGATTCAACATTTGGTAAAACACTATTATCATAATTATTTAGTTCAAATGTTGTAAGCTTTCCAATCAGATTATCAAGAGTGAGTGCGATGTTAGGTGCTGATCTATTTTCATGAATTACAGATATTCTGATGGCATAGATAAGCAATAAGGTCCTTAGAATTTTTCTTACCAGAGTATCTTCATCAATAACTCCATCTAATGCTCTAATAGCGTGAACTAACTCCTTTATTCTATTTGTGTACTACACAATATTTTCACCATCTTTCATCTTCATGTCATCGAATCTTCCTCTTAAGCTTTCAAATCTTCCTCTCTTGACATTCACATCACCACTATAAACTTGAGAAAGTTTATCCCACATCTTCTTAGTAGTATTACAGTCCTTGATGTCTTCAAATTCAACATCTAAATAGGTAGCAGTAATCTCCATCATAGTAACATTATTTTCTTGACTGTCTCTTAGTTGACCAAAGGTCAGGGGACCAGTAGGCGGTGCAAGGTATCCATTCTCCATTAGTGTGAGGGCAGAATTCCCAATTCTAGATACATGTAGCTTCATTCGACTTTTCCATATTGTGAAGTTATCCTTGTTTAGCTTTGGAACTTCCCTCTTAAACATTTTGAAACCTTTGTGCTGAAGTCCTTAAAACTCTATTCCAAGAAACCATAACTCTGATACCAATTGTTAGAATAACTAAGAGGGGGGTGAATTAGTTATCCACAGTCCCAAATCAAAATGTGTAATCCAAAAAAATTTACTTAAACTTCTGTAGCTCGGTAACATAAAATACTATAATGTCTATGCTTTTACCAATTACTAGTTAATAAAATATAATGATTACTGATCAAATCCAACATGTAATATGTAAATTATGATAACAAACAATCACCACAATGAACACATAACACAAAAGATTTAACATGCAAACCATGTGAAGGGAAAAACCACCTAGGATGGGCAACCCAAAAATTGTTCACTCTTCTGAAGTGAGGTCGGTGAAGACCCAATCCTGTTAAAGGTTACAAACACACTGTGAGGTGTAACTGTGTTAGAGGATTTTAGACCAATAGTTATCATCCAACCAACATTCACTATGGGGTTGATAGGATAACAATGTTCATTCTATGAATGATACATATAAGACTTTCCCAGTCCACTCTGTTAAGAGATTTGTCTATATACAATGGTTAAACTGTAACAATAGGTGATCTGATTATAATACAACTTCAATTACAAATGTTCAGATCTATATTATGCTCATTTAAATCCTCTGATCAATATATCAATTCTTTATCAACAATAATCAATGACTTATTGTCACTCAGTAATAGCTTTCTGATGCTCGGTAAACTTTGTAGTTCAGTTCTCCTTAACTAGTTTGATTAGGCATACATGAAACTTGTTCATGCAATAATCCTCCAGTCTCCTTCTTCTGGTATTAGTTTCATAATGAAACCCTAGTATCTTAAATAGACAAGTAAAATATTTTCTTCTCCTCCATTAGATTTTTCCACTTGTTCTCCTTCATCCATTTTTCCACTTAAACCTTTCTTGACTAATGTGTCAGTAACATGTTTTGATTCCATCCTTTAGATCTTCCTTGAATTTTGCTAGCTGTCAATCTTTGTAACAAACTTTATCAACATTTCCTATCATGAGGTACTTTACAGCTCATCAATCTTTATTGGCTAAACTAATCATTTAATTCCTTTCTCTTGCTCAGTTAACAAAGAAATGTGTTGGTGAACACAAGCTCGGTTTATACTATGCTCATTATACACTACACTAATCGGTGTATACTGTGATGCTTCATCAACCGACTGCACTGCCTTGTGTCTTTTAACTCTTTTCCTCAGCATAGATGAATGAAACATAATCAAGTCAATAACATAATGTCATAGCCTAATCAAAAAGTTACCCATTGTATTCCTTATCCTCATCTGTCATATACATATTCCTCATGTAGATATTTATGTTCTTCATCTCTCTTACTCCTTTTCTATAGATGTTTAGGTATGCAACTTACAAGATAAGTGCTATCAAACCAGTTGACATGAATGAAAACATATTACTGATTTAATCATATATCATATCTAATCAGAAACTCGGTGATCTTCTAATCACATATCTTCAATTAGATTCTAAATTAGTTGTAGTTCATCAATAAAGTTTTCTTTGAATACAAATGAAAAGCTCTGTAACTCTCTTGTTCTTTGCTGAGAGGGTATAGCCAGCCCTTTTGTATTTGAAAAATCTCCATTCCAATGTAAATGTGATTGGAAATGGATTGATATAGTATTGGTTTCTTTTGTTAACCATTTCCATACAAGTTTTATTAGTTTTTATGAGGCTTTGAACATAAGAAGTCATCATTTACATTGGTAGTCCCTGTTATTGATTTGGTGCAATCAGTCAATTGTTTTGAAGTTTAAATGAGCACATAGGCTCTCCCACTTACTTTGGTTAATTTGGATTGTGGGAGAAGCCTATTCCTATATAAGTATGTGCCATTGAGTGTTTGATTCTAAGAACATATAGGTAGTCAAAGATAGAGATCTCTGATTGACAAATAATACTGTATCAGAAAAAATGACCCTCAGTGCGGGGACCATAACATTCCAACCCACTGTTGGATTTTCATGAGCTTGGAATATGTTTTGACAGACCTAATTTCACCAATCCTCACTGGAGATATTGAGGATTTTTGGTCGAGATCAAATGTTGTACTCATCTGATTTTGGGTCTTCCTAGAGGGTAGAAATCTATCATGTTAGGATAGTCATAGGTAAGATGATAGTTTAAATAAATTTGGTCTTGTGTTGATGAATTTTATGAAGAATTTTGAGCATGGGAGGGGAATATGATATTTTTTAGTTCTCTTAGTTTGTGTACATTCAATTCATGATACTATTTCTTTCAAATAGAGTAGACAAAGAGTAGTGACATAGTTCACAATCTCAATCATAGTCCTATATTATCTAGCAAGTAAACAAACAATATATCATCATAGGAAGCATGATAACACACAAAAGAAATAATAATCATTTATATAATAATATATTTACAATATATCTATCATTTCGCCTAAGTCCTTTCACATAAGAAAATGGACAAAATAGAATAATACATTCTTCATATTGCCAGTACACAAGAAGCAATCACCAATACAAAACAAAAGCAATCACAAAAATCAAATGAGGAGCATCTTCCAAGATAGCTCCTACCTAGATTCTAGAGAAGATAATCATTGAAGAAGGAGGAATCACTAAACTTGGCCTACTTCCAGCACTCCACTAGATCCCTCTAATTGTAGACACCACCTTTTCCAAATATACTATAATCAATAGTGATATCCTAAAACTAAGATCAATTCTCCTGTGAATAATCCAACCAACTCCCATTCCTCAAAGGCTTCCTCTCATAAATAGGTTGAAGGATTGGTTGTATAGGAAAATCAACCAATGCAACCATCCCAACAAAAAATTAGTTTATAGTTTAGGCTTTAATTAATTTCATTAAAGCCATTCACGGGAAGGGAATAACTAATCCTATTATTTAATATTATTAATAAAAAAATCTTATATGAGAGCCTCATAAATATTAATACACTAATGTGATTTTCCTTTATTTAAGGAATTTAAGGAAATAATTACTATAATTACTTATCACCTTATTTACTTAGGCTATCGTAAAAGATTTACCATATAATAATTAATCCCTCAAGTAAAAAAATTATTTATTATTATTATTTAAAATATAATTACTTTCACACACTAATATTTATTAAATATATATATGTAACGATAGGCATACATGTACACCCATATGCTTATGTGTATATATATAACATAATTAAGACACATTATTAAAAGTATCATAAACATCTAATTATTATAAGTATTATTATTTAAATCAATTACAAAATCATATTCCACAAAAAATATAATCCTGATATATGTGTGTGTGTGTGTGTGTGTGTGTGTGTGTGTGTGTGTGTGTATTTAGGGAAACTACTAACATAAGATAGAAGATACCACAAAGGACCATTTAAAGTTACTAATCACAACATCATATTCTCATCAATGCAAGAAACAAGCAACAAGAACCACATAATCCAACAACTACAATACACAACAATAATGCATCATCAGTACAAGGGACTAACTCGGGAACTCCCCACCTAAGGGTAAAAAGGATCAGAGGTAGAGTTCCTTCCTCTGGGATCTTGATGATATCTATGTAACAACAATAATGATCAAGAATTTTTAGGGATCGCTCAGACCTATGAGGCCGGGTGGAGACGATGCCTGATACCTACAATCCTGCATCACCGAGAAGAAATACATGTGCAAATATATATACAAACATATGAAAATAGATGACCAAGATTGATACATCATGTGGACATCAAATAAGTGAGTAACTATGACCTCATCCCGAGTCATGAAAACACATCAAGCATATATACATGAAAAAAAAGACATCATAGATAATAATGGTTAGGTTCAAATCCTTGGGTTAGTTTTATAAATCATGTAAAGATAGATGAATTCAAACTTCATAAATATATAAATGATAATCATAAATGAGTATATCTAAGCATCTGATAAGTGTATCATCATCTAAATAAGAATATGATGTAGGAGCATCCTGGGTGTAAGAGCAATCTTGCATCACCCAAAAATATTTCTATTTTTGTATTCAATAAGGGTTATCTTGTGCAGAGTTGCTATTTATGGAAACTTGCTATTTTTAGTAAGTTAGTCTTACAATCTCGAAATGTCTGATTTTACATATGGAGGTTCATCTCAGTCATATCAGCCTGCCAGCAAAGTTTCATGGCTAGATCAGGTGTAGTTTTGAAGATATTGAAGATTTTTGGTATTGGTAGCAGGGTACAAAAACTTTGAACTCAGTTTTGAAGGCTTTAGAGGCCCCAGATGAGGTTGAAAATTTGGGTGATAGGTGCTTTGCACGGGTTAAGCCTGTAGAGCGCTTCGTGGCATTTCTAGAATGAGGTTATAATAGCCAATTGGGTCAATAGGCGATGACTTATGGTCTTCAGAAGTTGGGTCACCTGAAATGGCAGAAAATAATTTTTCTTCAAAATTTCTATTTGGGTTTCAAAACTCATTTTGAGCCAACTTTGATGTACCAAATTGTAAAATAAAATAATTCTAAGTTTGGTCGGCCCAAAGGGCTAAATTTCTAGAACCTTCTCGGGTGGTGGAAATTGCCTATATAAAGAAGGCCTGTAGTGTTGTCTAGGGCAGTTCTGGGTAGTAGATCTGGGTATTGATTTGAGGCTTTGTCCTATAGAATATTATAAGGGAATGCCCATATGGATTTGCATATTGTAATTCTGAAAGTTTGTAATTCCACATTTGTGGAGATAATAAGAGGCCAATTTTCTGTTCTTGCATATTATTGTTATTATTTCTCTATTTCTGTTATGTGTTTGTGGTATTAAGGGGAGCACCCTTCATCAAGTGGTATCAGAGCAGGAGTTCTTGAGTGTGTAAACAGATCACCGACTGTGAGGCAGTTTGCACCAAGACCATGGTTAAGGTTTCAGCACGCATCGCGAAAGTACCTCCACGAAGAGAACGTGGCGAAAGAGCTGGTGCTGTGACACCTAAGGTTAGAGAGTTGTAGAGACAAGTGCGAGCATTGCAAGAAGAGATTGGTAGAGGAATGAATCTTAATGTCAGAGATGAAAGTGAGGATGAACCCGAAGAAGAATATCAAGAAGGAGAAGCTGAAGTTGTGAACCAGGAGGAAGAAAGATTTTTTCGGGCGATTTCCAAGATTGGAAAAAGAACTAAGATTGAGGTTCCTACATTTTTTGGAAATCTTAACCTAGAGGAATTGATCAACTGGATCAATGAGTGTGAGGAATATTTTGAGTATGAAGATGTTGAGGATCCTGATAGGGTCAAATTTGCGAAGGCCAGACTGAAAGGTCATGCGAAGATCTGGTGGCAAGAGATTCAATTGGAGTGAAATAGAAGAGGGAAAGATAAAATCACAAGATGGGATTGGATGGTTGATAAATTGAAGTGACAGTTCATTCCTATTGATTATGAGCTTGACCTACTAAAGAAAATGCAAAGTTTGAAGCAAGCAGGAAGATCTGTTCAGGAGTATACAGAGGAGTTCTATCGACTCCTCATCAGAATAGGCCATGTAGAAGCTGATAAGGAGAAAGTTGCTCGATACCTTAATGGGTTAAGGCCAAGTATTCAGGAGGAGTTGAATCTGGTTTGAATGAATAGTATTGAGGAGGCATACCAGTTTGCCCTAAAAGTAGAGGAAAAGCTGAACAAGAAGTTTGAGAGCAGACAAAATGGAAGAGGTCGTGGTGGAAGATCTAGTGGACGGTCATATGGTGGCCAAAATGAAGATCTGAAAAAGAAGGATGGGGCCAGAAGCAGCCAGAATTAGAGAGGAAACAATTCCAATCATTTCCAAGATAAGAATAATAGAGATCAGAGAGGAAGAGGAAGAGGACAAGGATCTAGAAGAGGAGGCTTCCATGGAACATGTTTTCACTATGGAGAAGAAGGTCATAGGGCATTTGAATGTATTTAGTTCCAAGGTAGAACAGATAGGAGAAATGAAGGCTAGGCCAGAGTTGTACATGTAGATGAAGATGCTAGATCATCAAATTTTGAAGATGCTGAAAGAGGAGAAACGCTAATTAACAAAAGAGTCTTGCTGAGTGGTGAGAATGAGCCTGAACAAAGGAGGAGCCTATTTCACACTAGATGCAAGTGTGAGGGTAAATGTTGTGATGTGATTATCGATAGTGGAAGCATTGACAATTTGGTGTCAGAAGAGATGGTGACAAAGTTGAAGCTCAAGAGATAGAAACACCCACATCCATATCACATTGCCTGGGTACAGGATGACCACAAGGTCATGGTCAGTGAACAGTGCCTGGTAAAGTTCAAGATTGGCGGGTACCAAGATGAGGTACTATGTGATATCATCTCTATGGATGCATGTCATATGTTGTTGGGTAGACCATGGTAGTTTGATAGATGTGTTGTACATGATGGTCGTGAAAATACCTATTCCCTGACAAAGGATGGAGTGCGACATATGCTAAAGCCATTGAAGGAGACCAAAGAAAAAATATGTGGTAATGCAAAAATAACATTTGTTGATGGAAGAAAATTCCTAGATGGTATGAGGCATGAGCATGTGTGTTTTTCTTTAATTCCAAAAGTTGGTAAAGAAGAAGTAGAGGATGTACTTGTAGAGGTTGCAGATTTGTTGAATGAGTTTTAGGATATTGTATCTGATAATGTACCTGATGGATTACCACCAGTAAGGAAGATCAGTCATCAGATGGATTTGATTCTAGGAGCCAGTTTGCCAAACAAGGTAGCACATAGAATGACACCAGCAGAAAGTGAAGAGTTGAACAGACAAGTACATGAGTTATTGCAGAAGGGGTTGATTTGAGAGAGTCTAAGTCCCTGTGCTGTACCAGTAGTATTAGCACCCAAGAAGAATGGAGAGTGGATGATGTGTACAGATTCTAGAGCAATAAAAAAGATCATAATCAAGTATAGGTTTCCATTGCCATGAATGGATGATATTATGGATTGTTTGGGTGGGGCTATGTATTTCTCAAAGATAGATCTGAAGAGTAGATATCACTAGATCCAGATCAGAGAAGGAGATGAATGGAAAAATTCCTTCAAGACAAAGGAAGGACTGTATGAGTGGTTACTCATGACTTTTGGGCTAACCAATGCACCGAGCAGTTTCATGTGGCTCATGAACGAGGTTCTGAAAGAATTTTTGGGTAAGTTTGTCATTGTTTACCTAGATGATATTTTAATTTTTAGCAAGACATTGGAGGAACATATGATGCATATTCGTATGGTGTTTGAGAAGTTGAGAGATGAGAAATTATTGATTAATTTGAAGAAGTGCAGTTTTGTGAAGAAAGAGTTAGTGTATTTGGGATTTGTAGTTTCAGTAGAAGGTCTAAAAATGGACCCAGAGAAGGTACTTGCTATCCTTGAATGGCCTACTCCAAGGAGTGCTACTGAGGTAAGATCTTTTCATGGTTTGGCTAGCTTTTAAAAAAAGTTTATCATAAATTTTAGCAGTATTTGTGGACCCCTTACTGAAACAATGAGAGGGGATAGAAAAGAGTTTTCAATTGTTGAAAGAAAAAGTTATAGAACAACCTGTTTTAGCACTTCTAGATTTTAATAAGGTGTTTCAAGTAGATTGTGATGCTAGTGGTACTGTAATAGGAGCTGTTATAAGCCAAGAAGGTAAACCTATTGCTTATTTCAGTAAGAAGTTAAATGATGCCAAGAGGAAGTATTCTATTTATGATCAGGAATTTTATGCTATAGTTTAGGCATTAAAGAAGTGGAGACATTATCTTCTTCCTAAAGAGTTTGTCTTGTATACTGATATTCAAGCTTTGCAATATTTGAATAGTCAAGGAAAGTTGAATCAGAGGCATTTGAAATGGGTTGAGTTTTTGCAGAGTTATACATTTATTTTGAAACACAGGAGTGGAAAGTCTAATAGGGTTGCATATGCTCTTAGCAAAAGGAAACTATTACTGAGAGAGATGCAGATTGAAGTGGTTGGGTTCAAGGAACTCAAGAATTTGTATCCAGAGGATCTTTATTTTGGTGGAGCTTGGAAAACTTGTAAAGAGCCTATTACTCTGGACAGGACAAAATGGTTGGATTTCATCATCCAGGATGATATGCTATTTAGAGGGAGTCAGTTGTGCATTCCAAGAAGTTCTATGAGGGAGAATCTCATCAAAGAGAAGCATAATGGAGGATTGGCTGGACATTTTGGTCATGATAAAACCCTTGCTTTGGTTGGTGAGAATTATAATTGGCCACAATTACAGCAAGATGTGAAGAAGTTTGTACAGAGTTGCAGAGTATGTCAGATGGCGAAAGGAGTGAAGCAGAATATAGGGTTATATCAGCCATTACCTATACCAGAGAAGCCTTGGGAGGATATTAGTATGGACTTTGTTCTTGGTTTACCGAGGACTCAATGAGGACATGATTTAATTTTTGTTGTGGTTGATAGATTTTCGAAGATGGCACATTTCATTCCCTACAAGAAGACTAATGATGTTGTTCATGTAGTAGAATTATTTTTCAGAGAAGTGGTGAGACTACATGGTTTGCTAAAGACCATAGTTTCAGATCGAGATACTAAGTTTGTTGGATATTTCTGGTGGACATTGTGGAAGAAGTTGAAGATAGATTTGAAGTTCAGTTCATCACATCATCCATAGACTGATGGATAGACAGATGTGGTGAATAGAAGTTTGGGAAATTTGCTAAGATGTTTGGTTGGAGATAAGCCAAGAGGATGGGATTGCATTTTACCACAGGTAGAATTTGCATACAATAAATTTGTCAATAGGAGCACTGGTAAATCACCATTCCAGATTGTATATGGAAATAGTCCAAAAAATGCATCTGAATTGAGAAAGATAGATAAAGGAGAAATAAGTAGTGCTGAAGCTAAGGATTTTTCAGAACACTTGAAGAACATCCATGAGGAGGTGAGGAAGCATATTACCAAGATGAATGCGTAGTATAAGGTTAAGGTAGATGAGAAAAGGAGGCATAAGGAATTTTAGGTTGGAGATGAAGTCATGGTTCATTTGCAGAAGGAGCGATTTCTGGTTGGTACATATAACAAGTTGAAAATGAAGAAGTTTGGGCCGTGTAAGATACTGAAGAAGCATGATTTAGGAAATGCATATGAGTTAGAATTGCCTACTGAGCTAAATATTTCACCAGTGTTTAACATTTCAGATTTGACAGAGTATCATGAAGGAGGTGTTGAAGATGAGGTTGCAGTAGCACAATGGAGTATTCCAGCAACCAGTTCAGATATCAAGGAGATTGAAGACATACTAGATAGTCGTGTTGGCAGAAGCACAAGGAACAAGACATATGAAGAGTATTTTGTCAAATGGAAAGGATGACCTATTGAAGATTCATCATGGCTAACAAAGGAGGAGGTTAACCATCTTGGTTTTCCTCTTCACACCTGAGTCGTGATAGGGTCACTTCTCAAGTTACCCTGGGTGTCTGATGTAGGAGCATCCTGGGTGTAAGAGCAATCTTGCATCACCCAAAAATATTTCTATTTTTGTATTCAATAAGGGCTATCTTATGTAGAGTTGCTATTTATGGAAACTTGCTATTTTTAGTAAGTTGGTCTTACGATCTCAGAATGTCTAATTTTACATATGGAGGTTCATCTCAGTCATATCAACCTGCCAGCAAAGTTTCATGGCTAGATCAGGTGTAGTTTTGAAGATATTGAAGATTTTCGGTATTGGCAGCAGGGTACAAAAACTTTGAACTCAGTTTTGAAGGCTTTAGAGGCCCCGGATGAAGTTGAAAATTTGAGTGATAGGGGCTTTACACAGGTCAAGCTTGTAGAGCACTTCTTGGCATTTCCAGAATGGGGTTATAATAGCCAATCGGGTCAACGGGTGATGACTTATGGTCTTCGGAAGTTGGGTCACCTGAAATGGCAGAAAATAATTTTTCTTCAAAATTTTTGTTTGGGTTTCAAAACTCATTTTGAGCTGACTTTGATGTAATAAATTGTAAAATAAAATAATTCTAAGTTTGGTCTGCCCTAAGAGCTAAATTTCTAGAACCTTCTCGGGCAGTGGAAATTGCCTATATAAAGAAGGCCTGTAGTGTTGTCTAGGGCAGTTCTGGGTAGTAGATCTGGGTATTGATTTGAGGCTTTGTCCTACAAAATATTGTAAGGGAATGCCCATGTGGCTTTGCATATTGTAATTCTGAAAGTTTGTAATTCTACATTTGTGGAGATAATAAGAAGCCAATTTTCTATTCTTGCATATTATTGTTATTGTTTCTCTATTTATGTTATGTGTTTGTGGTATTAAGGGGATCAACCTTCATCAGAATAACTATAAACATATAGTTCTAATCATCCTAATGAAAATGTCCTAATAAAAGTTCAAGTATAATCATCTGACAAAGTATTACATCCTCCCCCTAGAGTTAGGCTTACTCCTGGAAGCCTATAAATAACTAAGAATACACATCTCTAAGTCTAACAACATCCTCCCAAGTGGCTAAGGAATCATCATTGGGGTCTCATTGGTCCATTTCTTGGTCTATGGTGTGATCCCTGAGGGTTGGTGTTCGCTGCTTCAAAATGCATACCGGCTCTAAAGCCAGCTACCCATCCGCTACTTGTAATGCATTCCTATCCAAAACATGACTCACATTAGGAATATATTTTCTAAGAACAAAAACATTAAATACATTTTTAATATGAGCAAGGCTAGGTGGCAAGGAAAGTCGATAAATTGTTGGTCCTATCCTCTCTAGGACTTCAAAAGTGCCAACAAATTGGGGTGCCAACATGGAGCCTTTTCCATAACAGATTGGACTCTTTCATGGGTGCACCCTGAGAAAAAATTTATCTCTAAGAGTGAAGTGTACATCAGTCCTATCAGCATCTTCATATTTCTTCTATCTATCTTGAGCTATCAAAATATGCTCTTTGATACACTTAACCTACTGCTCCATATCTTGTAACATCTCAGGACCTAGAAGTACCTTGTCCTCCAAATGATCCCAACTCAAAGGAATACAGCATAGACGACCATACAGATCTTGAAAAGGATACATTCCTATAGAACTATGATAACCATTATTATATGCAAACTCCACCAAATATAAATATTCTTCCCACTAGGACTATCTGTCCATAACATACATTCTAAGAATATCCTCAAGAACCTAATTGACTCACTCCATCTACCCATCTGTCTCAGGGTGATAGGTTAAAATGAAGTTGAGATGAGTCCCTAAAGTGTGTTGAATTGAAGTCTAGAGAGTAGATGTGAATACTAGATCATGATCAGATATGATCTTCCTAAGAATTTTTTGGAGTCTCACAATGTCCTTTATAAACACTCCAGCTACTGATGCTGCAAAATAGGAAGACTCCATGGGAGAGAAATGAGTTACCTTGTTAAGTCTATCAACTGTTAGCATGATAGTGTCATGTCTTAGAGAGGTAACTAGAAGTCCCACAATAAAATCCATAGAAATAATGTCCTATTTCCATTCTAGCACAAGGTGAGGTTGCAAAAGACCTACTGGATGTTGATGCTCTGCTTTAACTCTCTGGCATTCCAAACATCTTGCCACATAGTCTATTATGTCTCTCTTCATTCTTTACCAATAGTACAACTAATGTAGGTCCACATACATCTTCTTTACCACTGAATGTGTTGAGTAGGGAGCCTTGTGGCTTTCTGAAAGAATGAGCACATGAAGATCTCCTAACAAGGACACATAAATTCTATCCAGCTACCACAAAAATCCTAGGGTATCCAAGGATTATCCTAAAAAATGACCCTCCAAGGGTCTTCCTTACTCTATCTCTACTTTTACCTCCTGATACCAAGAATTGAAAGTGAGAGCCTCTCTGATATGCTTCTCCAAATTTTTGCTTAGAGAAAGTGCTAACAAACTATACCTGCACCTGCTCAAAGCATCTTCCACCACACTCATCTTCCCTTGGATGTACTTAACCTCAAAATCATACTCACATAATAATTCCATCCATCTACATTGTCTAGAATTGAGGTTAGGTTGAGAGAAGATATACTGAAGGCTTCGATGATCTGTTTGGAGTTCAAACTTATGACCCAACAGAAAGTGGCTCCATTTTAGTAAGGCATGAACTACAATTGCAAGCTCCAGATCATAGGTGGGGTAGTTGATCTCATGATCTTTAAGCTTCCTAGACTCATAAGAAACAACTTTCCCTTCTTTCATAAGTACCATCGTAATCCCTTCTAGTGAGGCATTTGTATAGATAATGAAGTTCCCTGATGGTTCGAGAACCACCAAGATTGGAGCACTAGTTAGTCTTTCCTTCAAACACTAGAAAGTGGCCTCACACTTTTCTAACCACACAAATTTCTTCCCTTTCCTTTGCAAGGAAGTGATGGGATGAGTTATCTGAGAGAACCCTCTAACAAATCATCTATAATAACTATCCAGTCCCATAAAGCTGTGAACCTCAGGGATGTTAGTTGGACTTGGCCACTCCACTATGGCTAGGATTTTGGGTGGATCAACAAAGATGCCATTTCCTAAAGTGATGTGCCCAAGATACTTAACCTCAGTATGAAAGTGTTAGGAATGAATGCAAAGTGTTTTGGCAGTCATTCTGTAGCAGTTGTTGTTGCATTCATGACTTGGATTGTCATTGATGTCAACACAGTGATATCCTGGATATTAGCAGGAAAGTAGGTACAGTTTTGTTTTGCGCACATGTTGTATTGTATATTGGATTTTTCATAGTTGATGGTATGTTCTTTGGTGTGTTATTAACCTATGGTTAACAATGCAAAAATAAATTCATTCATTTGTAAGAGTTATGAGCATTTTGGTGAAAGCAGTGTTTAGATAGTGTTTCTATGTAGCGATGTTTGGAAATTGGAGGATATCTCTTGGCTGGGATGGAATCTGATTTTGTGTAGTTAAAGGGATGTTGGAGACTAATTAATGATGATGTGGTTCACAGTGCAAACTTTGAGGATGTGTTTGGAGAAAGTTACAGCATCTGGAAGCCGACAGTTTTATGTGAATTCTATGTGTAGCATGTAGAATTTATTATTTTGTAATTGAGGACAGACTCATTTGTAATTATTTGAGTTTGGTATATAAGAAGTAATTTTTTCCTTATTTTAATGTGTACTATGAAGAGAGAGATGTGAATATATGCATGAAGTGAAGAAAAGAGCTAATTCAGTGATGAAGGAAGACTTGTGAGTACAGAGATCTGGAATTGTGATCTTGTGTAGCAGAGAGTGCAGTGTTGGCACAATGTGAAGGAGGTAATATATTTCATATTATTCTATTGAATAATTTTAAGATCTTTTGGACAGTGGGTTCAGAGATCTTGCCTTGAAGCTGTTTGGGCAGTGGGTCCTTCTGTCTTCCATAAACTCTTAACTAGGTTATAATCTTTTAATAGGGATTCAAAATCTCCTAACAGGGATTTATATGTACTAAATATATTTCATAAGACTCCTAATAGGGTCCATCCTCTAACAAGGAACTTTCATATTAGTGCATCATTTTGTGGGCATCATTCCCACCGGGGTTTACTCTTTTCAAGAGGTTCCCTAGTTAACATATCTTGTGTTATTGTGCAATTGTGGATGATTATCTTTCTATGGTTGATCAGTACATTGATTATATTGTTTAAATCTATTGAATGGATAAATTATTTGATAACTGATTCACCCCCCCCCCTCTCAGTTATCTTGGGGATCTTTACTTTCTAACAGAAAGAATTCACACTTCTCTGCATTGGCATAGAGTTGGTTTTCTCTAAGGCACTATAATACTTGGCGAAGATGAATCTCATGTTCTTTAGGAGTTTTAGAGAATAGTAAGATATCATCCAAGAAGACTGTCACAAATTTATCCAATTAGGTTGGGAAAATGCCATTCATTAAGCTCATAAATACAGAGGGAGCATTTGTTAGTCCAAATGGTACCACAATGAACTCATAGTGGCCATATTTGGTGTGGAAAGCTATTCAATGAATATCAGCATCCCAAATTCCAATTTGATGGTACCCTAACTTGAGGTCAATCTTTGAAAATATTTTTTCTCCTTTCATCTGATCAAATAGATCATCGATGTGGGGTAAAGGATACCGGTTTTTTATTGTGACTTTATTGAGTTGATGATAGTTGATGCACAATCTGAGAGATCTATCTTTCTTCTTCACAAATATTACTGTTGCACCTCATGGTGACACACTGGGTCTGATAAACCCTTTTTCCAAAAGCCCTTCTAATGGAAGCTTAAGTTCCCCAAGTGCCTGTGTGGTCATGTGATATGGAGCCTCAGAGATGGGTTTCACACCTGGCACTAACTCAATTTGAAAGTCAATATCCCTCTTGGGTGGCATCCCTGGTATTTCCTTAGGAAAAACATCCAAATATTCTTGCAATAGGAGATGATCTAGTGATACATACCTACTCTCCTCTTTGTCTAAGCCTTCTACTAAGACTGTAAACAATTGGCATCCTTTGTGCATGCACCGCTTGAGTTGCATTGCAAAAATTATGTGGAGAGAGATGGGTCATTGCACCCCAAAAATATTCTTAGGTTCTCCCACATCATCTGAACATTGAATTATCTTACTTCTACAATCCAAAATGGATTTGTGAGCATCCAACCAATCCATACCCAAAACTACTCCATACAAGCCTAAAGGAATCACTAGGAGATCTACAAAGGTGGAGAAAGGTCCTAGCCCTAACTTGCAATCTTGAACACAAGAGTCAGAGGCTATTCTTTCCCTAGAGGCTAGCTCAACCTACCACCTATCTTCTTACCTTACTGCCTTCAGCCCACATTTCTCTACTAAAGAAGGAGAAATAAAAGCATCTATTGCTTTTGTGTCAAATAGTATAGTGGTAGAGATACCCCTTAACAAACTTGGGGTTTCAATGACTGATCCCTGATGATTAGCCTATCTATGGTCTGTAGTGGTGACTACTTAGTGAGTTATTCCTACATCACCTACTGTGGGTTTTGAAGTGGTCTATCTATAGCTAGCTACTAGGGTAGACTTCTGAGGATAGTTAACTGCAATATGACCATGTTGACCACAAGAGTAACATCATGTATTCTTAACAAAATTCATTCCCATGGAAGGTGTGTTGGACTCCTAATAACTACCCCAACTAGAGTTCTGAGGCATACTCTGAGCTGGTTGAGGATTTGGGTATCTCCTTTCCCACTACCAATTGTGAGCATTACTTGATTGAGAACCCCCATTCTTGTTGTTGAAGTTGTTGCTCTAAAATTTCCTTTTCTAGTGGTTCTAACTTCCTTTTGATAAAGAAGGATAGCTCTTAGGACTAGGTATTCCTTGATATTGGTTCCCTTTCAATCCTGTCCCTACCTAAGAGGCATTACTTCCATGGCTACCTCTCTGACCTCCTAACCCCAAGGCTACATTTTGTTCCACAATATGAGCCTTGATGACTACATCATTAACTGTCTAAGGTTCAAACATTCATATGATGTCATCCAAGCAATCTTTCAGGCCTCTAATGAAGTGTTGAGTTAGCATGGGTTCATCATCCTTATAACCTATGTATGGCTTGAGTTCAAAGAACTTTCACTCATAGTCATCAAATGACATTGTTAACTGCCTTAAGTTGTGAAACTCTTCATCTCTTTCGCACCTCCAATGATTAGAAAGAAATATGCCTTGAAAGAGTTCTAGGAGCAATTCCCATGAAAGAGTGGTTATATCTATGGAAATTTTCTCTTTCTTTGTTTCCCACTAGGTGGATGAAAAATATCTAAGGTGAATGACTAAAAATTGGGCCTTTGTATTGTTGTTGTAAGGATGCATGGAAAATAGCCTTTCCAAATCCAATAGCCAAGTCTTAGCGGTGGATCCAGCTTGAGTTCCCCTGAAAGGGTTAGTCTTAGTCCTAAGGAGATCTTGCATGTGAGAAGCACATAGAGCGTCCTCTTGTACTACTTGATCTCTCCTCCTAGGGCTCCTTTCTCTTTCCTTGTGGTGAGTGGCATTAGCCTCTTTATAGTAACCCCTATCCTGACATGCATCTAGTCTTTGCAATATCTTTTGTAACAATTCTATTACTTGAGCCCCCTAAAAACCTCCTAAGTGGTTATCAGATTGGTCCCTCCTATATTCTCACTCAAAATGTTCTTCTTCTTGATAAATTTCTTGATGACATCTAGGAGGAGTGTTTTAGGCACCTCCCCTTCTACCACAGGTCATAGAAGGCATCCTGGACAAGGAGAAGGATAAGTTCAAAGGTCCTAGTTCAATTATAGTGTTAAGTTTTCCTTAAATCAATAAAATGTTTAAGAAGCATGGGCCAAGTTTCTAGGGCCCCAGTGTAGAAACTTAGTGCTTTGATACCAAAGACGTCATGCCTCGATGGGGAACAGGGAAAGAGAACAAAGATTCTCTTAAGAAAAGAAAGCCTAAGTACTGAATTATAAAAAAAATTTGAACTTTAAAATATTAACATGAACAAGGCATAATTTAACGTAGAATCCTTCCAAGGTTCCCTATGAGTAAAATGAACAATCCATTTAAGTTCATTAAGTGTACTAACAATATGATTAACTCTTAAAACATAACATTTGAAAATTCTTTAGAGAGAAATATAAATGCTTTCATTTGATTTCTAACCAATTGATTTCATCTATATTCCCTAAGAATTGTTTCATGATCAATATAACATTTAAAGCATAATCATTATAAAACAATTTATCTAGGAGTTTGAAATATTTCACATATGAAATTAACACATTTGATTACAAACTTTTTTTGAACAACCATAATGAGAAACATGCCACTATGCTCGAAACACTTATGAAATTCCTTTTTATTTTCAAATGATTTACATAAAGTTCACCATTCCCTTTTCTTTTCCCTAAATCTACCCATTCCAAGTTACATCAAATTGAAATGCATTAAATTTCACATTACATTCATCTCCCTTTAGGAGGTAATAATAACTTTACACTTGATAATAATGAAAGATAATTACAAGTCTTCTTTCTTCAAAACTGGAACATGTGCAAGAAAGAACCCATAAGCTCTGCAATTGTGAAAGGTACCTCAATAAAAGATTTACCACCCAACCATGTGGATAGAAAAAGTCTCACTCCCCCGTGCTAGGAGATAAACACCAAGGTTCACAAGGAAGTGATATCTAGGCCATACCTAGGGTTGGAGTAACCTTTCGCAAATTACAACTAAAAAGAAGACCAAAGTACAAACCCTTTTCCCAAAAGGTTCTAAGGCTAGGTAGAAACTCTAAGTGACAAGCTAGATGAGTGTCATCGCATAGCCCTCACCCCTTGGGTTGTCCTAGTACTAGCCACTCCGGGCCCCGGGCCCGAAGTAGGCACATGTAGAACCAAATGCCTTTTGTATAGATAAGCGCCATTTGATTGTACCTACACATAGGTACCTTCTCCCACTCCCAGCCATAGCCTTTACCAGCACTAATGGCATGGGAAAGGAATGTATTAATCTTTTTAGTGTTTGAATCCATTCTCATAAGTTTTAATCAAGTTATCACTTGTTAAGAAAACTCTTCAGTTGGTTATCCTAGTACTAGCCACTTAGGGCCCCGACCCTAGCCCCACACTGAAAGAAAGTCACCTAGTGTTCTTAGGTTTTCT